>JASDQU010010323.1:227454-238280 GCA_032191745.1 Picea mariana | reverse complement strand
TAAAGTGGGAATGCCACTTGTTCAAATCATGTACACCACACCTCCATAATCCAAGCAATCTTTGACCAAGTGTAAGCTCCCCAAAGTGGCACGTGTGGCCTTATTCTAGGGGATGGCCCTCCAAAATACTTCAAATCATGTGTCAAGATGCCCCATATGAGGGAGTGCTCCACTAGAATAGTAAACAAATCATCATCAAAGAAGAAACCCATACTCAAAATAGTCAAAAATTTCAAGGCATTCTCTCCAAGGGACCAACCAAATCAGGGGAATATGTGCCAATAAGCAGTTTATAGCCATTATAACTACCTCCTTGTATCAAGATTACATCAAACCATGAGTTGGGATATAGGTCACGTGCAAACAACCCAAAACCAAGATCTATCCCCATGAAACAAGGCGGGCGTTCTAGAACTCTGTGCATAGGAGTGGCACACCTCACATCAAAAGCTCCATGGATGGGGCGACCTAGCATAATGTGCATGAGTGGTGGCACATCCTCCCAAGACAAACTTAATGCCTTCCTCAAACCATGTGCTATCCTGATTCCTATGAACCAATGTGTAAATACCATCAAAGCTCTCTAAAACCATGGGCCACATAAGTGAAGTGATCTAGGATCATGTGCCAAGCAGAACACCCTTCAAGATATTCCTTTTGACCATGTCAAGTAGCTGCATCCTACACAATGAGGCTTAACTTCATTCAGGATATAAAATGATTCTCTAGAACAGAACCCTCTTTGAACTTAAACATAAATCGGTTGAAGAGCACAAGGATTAATACTCTGCCTGCTGGATGCATCTCTTCAAATATGTACTTAACCGGCTCTTAATTCACTGATTGCCATGCTGGAGAAGGGGTTGTCCTCCATTTTCTGCTCCGGAACAGCAACAGTCTCATGATGTAACAGCCCAAAAACGTACTTCCACCTTACTCATCAATATGGCATATACAACCTCATCTCCAGATCAGCCACTACATATGCCTCAATAACATGGGATATGATGCTAGTATATAACAGCTCTGTTTTATGTCAAATCTGGAGTGATTTCTGCCCTCAAACGTTCCTACTTCATCTCACAATGTGCTCTCTAATGTTCTGCATTTCTGAACCCTAGCTTGCTTGTCAGGATGAGGCTCTATATGCGGCCCATAGATAAAGAGGGAAAGACTCTTCCCACCAAACAGCACTCTAACTCTGCAAGAAAAGTAAACCAAAACAAGTGTGCCTCCTCTTCATCTAGGGTGTTCTTCAAAAAGGACTGCAACCAGATTTGGAGATTCATCTAGTAAGAATAATTGACTGCTCTTCGAGAGGAAATCTAACATCAATCTGAGTGTCTCCCAGGCCACCTTTATTAATTCTTCTATCAAAGAGTAAGGACCTTCTTCAATGCTGCTTTATTAGCCAAGGATGTCACCTCTTGACCATATTAGAGGATGTAAAATTGTTCCCAGATGTGAATCAAGACCAGGTCCAGCAATGCCATGTATGCCATTCATGCTTTATTGACTGTTAGACTTTCTGGCTGCTTTAAGATGCGTATATCAGTGATTTTCTTCACCATTGTTAAACTGCCAGCAACAGGCCTGAAAGGCGTTTTCTAACTGTTCTACGTTTTGGCCCTTTTCACAGGAATCCGGTGACATAAATCTGCATGAAATCACAATTTTCTGTTGTTTAAATTGTATTTCTGAATCCAGAAATGGATTCAGCGTGCTGAAAAACCCTCGGGGAACTCAGATTATAAAGAATTAACCACTCAAATCTGCAGATCCAACAAATTCTCGCCGGATTTCGGGCAAAATTAAACAAAAAATATCACCGGAAAAGGGTGAAAACATAGAATAGTTAGACTAAGCCGGCCTGGAAAAGTCACATTGGTAGTAACTAAGGTTGAGCAGATGGGAAAGCTTCAGTTCTGATTATAAGTTTACTTCAAAATAACCCCTGGAAAAAGGCACAACCCCACATGCTCATCATTGAACTGCTGGGCATAAAGTCTCAAAGTGCAGATGCATTTTGAGAGGTAACAAGTGGTATGGTACTCCCATCAAATCTTGCCTATCCTTTAGCTCTAAAATTCTTCTTCTCCAACTAATCAAAGAGCCACATGTTAAGTACTATAGCATATAGCTTGGTAAATACTAAAACGTGTGCCCAATCATGATGGTTCTATAATTAATAATGTCTGGCACATTCCCCGATTTGAAAATCGGGTGGATAATATGGTGGGACCATGAAGGAAGAAAATTTGAAAGAAGAACATGATTAAATAATAAGGAATGTAAAATTGTAGGGATGCAATATCATGTTAAGGAACTTTGCTTGAGAACCTTCCATGTTTAGCTTTACTAGTGTTCATAAAATTGGCATCTCTCTGAATGTTTCCCAAGGAAAATGAATCAATGGAGGGGGGAGGGGGAGGAATATAGACTAGAGGTCACCCAAGCTCCTCATAGAGAGGCGGTATGTGTGAACAAGGAATGATGATTATTGTCAAGTGGGACAGAAGCACGACTAGGGAGAAGGGTGTGCCATAAGGATTTAGGTGAAAGATGGAGAGCTTTAAGAAGCTCAAGTCTCCTCATGGAAAGAAAATTAAGCTTCTTGCAACAAAGAAGATAGTTGTAATTTCTTCGAGTGGAAGGGATGAAGGGGTGTCATCAGATAGAACAAAGTGAAAATGCCCATGTAAGAGTTCGCACTCATTGTCATACCATCGATTCATGTGACAAATCCCAGGTGTAGGAACACAAGTATAGTGTCGGATGGTGCTGGGGTAGGAGTCAAGTGTGACCTCCCAGATGATTTTAGAAAGGTCGGACTTGGCCCCACTATCATAAGGGAAAAATGGGCAAGATGTGGGGTTAACTAGGAAAGGGATTACAGGATGGCAATTTTATGGACCAATGTTACTGGAGTGCATAGTGAAGAGGGAGGCAAAAGCAAGGGAGTGAGAGCAAGAGAAGAAGTGCAGGAGCAGTCCTTTCCAAAAGAAACCCAAGGGTGAAGCATTCCTAGGAGCATTCCATACATATATAGTAATTTATAGTTTTATACATTGTAATGCATATATATACAAAAAAGGTGCAAAATGCCAAATTAGTTGCAAAAACATAGTTTGAGTGCTACTATTACCCAAATAGTACGTTATTAAGAAGTTACAGATGCAATTCATAGTACATTAGAGCATCAACGATTTAGTAAAAGTCTCAAGACATTGTAACTAGTATTTAACCATTATGTTACAAAGTTAAAAATCAGATAACATGAAGTAGAAAAGGAAATGAAGATGAACCAAATACCATTAACCATCTAGCAATTACAAAATTATAAATTATATAGAAAAAAGTAGAAACAATTTTATGACAAGTAAACAAATGAAAAACAAGAAACAATTCTACTATCTGTTGTCTTTTGCTCTTGCCACAAGAAATTCTCAAAACCCTAACCAATGATGAGAGAAATGAGAAAATAATAAATGGAATGAGAAAGGAAGAGGGATTAGACCTTTTATAAAATCTAAACCATCTTCCCAGGTAATACAAAGGTTATGATTTTCAACATGTCAATGATTGCTTTCTCCGACTTACATTTCTACTTCCAAGGGGAAGAGATTGAGATGACAACGACTTACACCTATTTGGGGATGGTCCAGTTTGGGGCTCCTCATTTCAGCATGCATAAGACCCTCTAGCCACAACTCAACAAGGAATATAGCTCCATTTCCCTCCTCAAGCACCAACGTTTCCAAAACCAGTTCCACGACATCTCGTCCAAGTCGCACCTCTCGGATATGATCATTAGACCTACAGTCCTCTATGGCTAAGAGATCTAGGGACCGAATTTTCTCTCAACAGACAGGGCTAAGACCAAGAGAGTGCAGATCCTTTTTATCAAGCGCATCATTTGAAGCAAGCACACGACCCCCAAGCCCATTTTCAAATGGAGTTTGGGTCCCATCCTTTTCGCCTTGAGGTCATCTTTCATATGGTCTCTTTACTACACAAATTCAAACTTTTGGGGACTCAACATCTGGAAGAGATAGTTATCCCTACCTAGAACTTTACTCCTCTAAGGCCATCATCTAGGCTTGCATCTTTGAACATGCTTGGATGTGGTACTGAGAGGCATCTACACTTCTCCAGTCAATAGCCATCTCTCCACACCATCCAACCCTTTCAGGTGCTCTTTAGATGCATCAAGCAATGTCCTGTCGCCTAAGAATCCCTTAATCAGGCCATCTATGAGGACATCTATAGATTGTACATCCAAGCCACCTAGAATGCATCATTGAAGAGCCTCAACCCCAAGATGGTCTTTTATTTGGAACACTTCTTAGAGTTGCAGGATGGCATCATCTCTCGCCCCCCATACACATGGAGAAACTAGATGCATGCTATTAGGATCCCCCTAGGGAAGTTTGAGATGGGCACCCATAAACTTCGAAAAGAGATTAATCACCATATAGCACGCCTTGACAAGACTTGCAATATTTGCCACTTACAAGAGTCAAAGATGGAGATTTATCTCATTTGCATATGCCCATTCTAACATGACATTATAGGTCATTACTAATGCCTTTATCGGGATCCATGGAGCTCCCTCTCCACTTTTTTTCAATATCCCAACCAATGGTGCCTTGCTCTCTCCATGAGAGAAGTGCTCAAACACAAATCTCAATTCGCATGCCCCACCTCAGCGTGAGACATCCAACAAGATCATCTTTACTTCCAAGTTTCCATGTACAATTAGGTAAACAAGCATCAAGAAGAAGTCCACAATACTTCAAACCCTAGACCAATGAGGTCTCGGTTCTTCTCTCAGGTCTCCTAACAACCTCCCCTTGAGGAGGGCCAACCTACATCATCAATACCTATTAGGAGTTATCATTCCAAACCACAAATCACGTATCACCAAACTGAAAGATGGACCCGGAGTTGACTAGAGCGCTTGAGCAAAGACTCTTAGTTTGGAAATAAGGAAAGATTCAAGGAGAGCTTGCCTTGTGACTTGCCTCAGGACAAGGAAGGAAAGCTTGCCTCATGACTTGCCTCGTGACAAGGAAGGAGAGCTTGCTTAAACCCTATAGCCTGGGTTAAGAGGTTGTAGCCTATATCCAATTAACATCCTATAACCATAATGTAGTTAATCGATTCACCATACAGAGATCAATTGTCAATTGAACTACCCCCCCAGTTTCAATTGTGTGAGTAGGCCTCTATGAGGAGTTTCTTTCCTTGGACCTTGGATGATAGGACAACAAGGCTTCTTCTTTCTATCCTTTCCCCTAGGATCATACAACGAAATCACCACAACCCCAATCATTCCCCGAATGATATCATCTGTTGGTGCATTAACCCCTTCACAGTTAATAATGACTACGATGATCTCACATCTTGATCCCCTCCCTTGCCCTTGGCCATCAAGACAAGCAAGCCCTCACATCCTCTCTCCCACTCTCATGCAACATCGAGATCTTCAATCCATGGTCTTCTTATTGCATCACAACATCTACACTTTCTTACATCCTTTTGTTGGACTACTAGTTGATAGTTCCTAGCTAGATACTTAGCTTTGCTTTCCTTTCTTTCACTTCTTACTTTCAATATTAATCTAGGAGTCATTTTCATATTCCCACCTTGTATTTATAGTGGATTGTAATCGTTCATCCCATTGACCTACTTTTGTGGTCATTTGTTGGACATGAATAAAATTATCTTATCTTATATTATAGGGTATGGTGCCTATTAGGCCCTGTTATCACAAAATCTAGCACCTATACAAAGCCCTCACGAGATGCTTGACGAGTGTAACATATGGAAGTAATTTCCAATGTCACCTAAGTAGTTACTTCCCTCGTTTTAGTGAAGGATTGAGATCCAACACAAGGGAGGCTTCCCTAGCAACCTCAAAGGAGCTTATAGCAAGTGAAGACAAGTCTACTGCCCCTTATCTTGGTTACTTGATTGCACCACCAACTAGATCAAGCTTCAAGGTAAGGTCAAGGTGGTTTAAACAAGGCAAATTTAGTGTGTGTGTGTGTGTGAGGGGTGTTTCTAAGACAATGAGAGACCACCACAACTAATGAATCAAATAAATGCCCCAAAACAGTAGCTATCAAAGAAAAAGAAAAGGCTGTAATAAAACTTGAATAAAGATGATTCACTTTAGCAAATAACAAGTTTATGGCAGCAGCAAATAAACAGTCCTAAACTAGTAAAGATGTAATGGAAGAGATGCTAAATGAAAAGTAAAAGACTACCAAAATAATAACCAATGATTGCTGAAATGAAATAGCATGAAACTACCTTAAATCAATGCAAGATATCAAGACTTAATGGCTGAAACTTACAATTAATGATGCAATAA
Source organism: Picea mariana (assembly GCA_032191745.1). Classification (NCBI taxonomy): domain Eukaryota; kingdom Viridiplantae; phylum Streptophyta; class Pinopsida; order Pinales; family Pinaceae; genus Picea; species Picea mariana. The sequence goes on along the minus strand of JASDQU010010323.1, from coordinate 231,901 downwards.
ACGATATCTCGGATGCTTCTAAGTAAACAAATGCAATAAAACCCTAGATGTTAGGCTATCTATCACTAAGAGATGAAATGCAATGCAACTTGATCTAAACCTAACAAAAGACGTCAAGGAGAGGGAAAGAGAGCTAGGGTTTAAAGGTCACTTGTAAGAAAATAGACTAGTGTCATTTTAGTCCTTTGGGCATGGAGTCAATAAATGCAAATACAATGGAGGATAAAGGTAAGAGAAAACTCAAGGATCTAACCCTAGGAGAGTACACTCACTTGCCCTAGGTCTAAATCCTTTACGACAACTATTTAGTGGAGTACACTCACTTGCCCTAAATGTCGTCCTATGTCTTCTAAATCCTTTAACAAAGAAATAATCCGCATAAGAAATCAAGCTTATAATTTAACATGGTATCAAAGCTTAGGGTGTGATAAGCTTGTTGAATTGCAGCAGCAGGTACACACAGATCCAAGCAAGCTTGATTAAGTTTTCAACATAAGGTCCATGGCATCCTCCATTTCAGTCAGGGCCGAGGATAGGCTCGACGAAGCTGCCAACTGTTAAGGTTTAAGCTATTATTAGGTTTCTTTTCAATTCACTAGATAACCATAGCATAGATAGGATCACTGAGAAATACACAATCACAAGAGACACATCATTTATCCTGGGAAACCCTCATGGGGGAGAAAACCCAGTAAGAACTTCCTTAATATAGATAGCCAATACAATGCCAAGAGAATAAACCAAACAATACAAAAAGTCATCTCCCAAGTATGCGCCTCTCTCTCTCTTCCTTCTTCTCCAACTGCAGCTCCAAACTTGCGCTCTGATGAACAAGTGAGTGAGTGAACAAATGAGGCGCTAGCCTCTCTTATTTATACAATCTGGCAGGCACTAAACTGAGGTGTCTTTTCACTGGCTGGGTCGACTTCTTATTTAGCCTATTACAATTAGGGTTTGACTAATCCGCAAAAGGGGATTTGGTCATTTACAATACCCGACATGATCAATCCACAAAAGGGGATTGATATAATGAATAATACATCAATAATAAATAAAATACTCTTTGCAGTTACAATATTTCAACACTCCCCCTTAACAAGAAGGGTATTCTACAACAGCATCAGGCGAGAGAGAGGGCAGCATCATCAACAACATCTTGGAACACTGACTGGCGTATCTATAAATCATCGGAAGTTTTTCTCATCATCGTCGTTCATAGCATGGGGTTGGAGTAGCATCATCATCCTCATCAGCATGAGGCTAAGGTAACATCATCATCTCCTTTAGGATGAGGCTAAAGTAATATCATCATCTTCTTTAGCATGAGGCTAAAGTAATATCATCAGTATCTTTAGCATGAGGCTAAAGTAACATCATCATCTTCAGCATAAAAGATGAAATAACATTATCATCATCATCATCTTCAGCAAGAAGCAAAAGTGGCATCATCATCATCATCTTCAGCAAGAAGTTGAAGTGGCATCATCATCATCATTTGCATCAACATGGATTAGTATAACACTAATACATCATCATCATCAATAACAGCACAAGGCTGATACAACATCAACAAAAACAATATCACAACACAAAGGTTGGAGCATCATCAATAACAACAACATCACAGCACGAAGGTTGGACCATCATCAACATCAACACTAGGTTGAGAGTCTTCAGCACGAGACTGGCATCACAGCACGAAGCTGGCATCACAGCACGAGGTTGGCAACACATCATCACAGCACGAAGCTGGCATCACAGCACGAGGTTGGCAACACATCATCACAGCACGAGGTTGGCACATCATCACAGCAATTAAGCTGGCATCACAGCACTAGGCTGGCACATCATCACAGCAATTAAGCTGGCACATCAACACTACTCCCCCTTTCGAGGGAGCTCCTTTCGGACTATACCAAGCTTATCTCGAAAGTGCTCAAAATTTACACGAGATAGAGGCTTGGTCAACACATCAGCAACCTGTTCATCCGTGCTAACAAAATGGAGCTTTATGGATCCTCTCTGCACCATGTCATGGATGTAGTGATATCGGATCTCTATGTGTTTTGAGTCATCACGGAACACATCATCTTTATATAACTCCAGTTATCACATAGGATCACGGTTGCTTCCGTCTCCAGATCAAATAGATCTGTCAACAACATCTGAAGCCATACGGTTCACAACTGGCGGAACATGCAACAATGTATTATGCTTCTGTCGTGCTCGGAGCAATGTTGAATTGCTCCCTACTCTGCCATGAAGTCATGGTTGACCCCAGACTGAAACAACATCCTTAAGTGTTATTTTTATCAGAAGCACTTCCAACTCAATCTGAATCGGTGTAACCACTCAGTCTGAAGTCATGATCTTCATTATAATTGAGACCACAATCCAATGTACCCTTAAGGTACCTCATCACATGTTTTGCAGCAACAATGTGAACACGTCTGGGTTCTACCAGATACTGACTCAAGGAAAAACATATATCTAGCCTGGTATTCATCAAATACATCACTGAACCAATAATATGTCTGTATAGAGTAGCATCAACCAATTCTGACAAGCTGTCTACTAGGACCTTCAACTTTGTTTCCATGGGTGTGTACATGGATTTATATTTCAACATGTCAAACCTATTCATTTTAACAGTATACTTCCCTTGGTTAAGGAAGATCTTCTCTGTGCTCTGCTAAACTTCAAGACCTAAGAGATAATGCATATTGGTCTTCCATCAAACTTTGTAGCGAGCTTCTTCTGCAATCTGTGATGAGATTTTCTTCATCTTGTCAAGAATACATCATCTACAAATAGTAGTAACATCACTGGCTCATCATTCATAACCTTGAGATAAAGGTTAGACTCAACTTTACTCTTGGTAAAGTCCAAGCTTGTCTGGAAACTGTCAATTCTTCCATACCAAGCTCTAGGAGCTTGCTTCAACACGTACAGAGCTTCCTTCAACTGGTAAACATGAGTCTTTCTATCTTCAATCTTCAAATCAAAGTTTCTCATTACATTGTACCAATCTGGTACACTTGCTCAGCTGCAACTCAATGTGCACAATCATGTGCTATCTCTATGTGCTCTCTGCAAGGCACTATCTGTCTCACTGCTTAAGAGTATGTCCTCTCTTCTTTCTACAACTGTTCCTTCTGGAACTGGGGATCTGCACCTGCACCTGCTCTAAAGCTAAGAATGCTTGCTCCATTCTCACTGTGACTACTGGAATCAGGGAGTAACTCCTCTACTCCATCATGACAACAATTTCATCTGAAATTGAGAGTGGCTCAATAACTGATACTGAAGATAGCTCTTCTTCTTTCATGGAGGTAACGCTATCTTTTATCATAGTCATGTTTCCATGACCCAACTAATGTACTGCACCAACTGCCACTCAATTTTAAATATGGGGATTGCTCCCCCTGTATCTCATACAGTATATGAATCATGGTTGTTCTGGTTGTCTTCATAAGTACTAGAACTATTTCTTCAATAAGTGTCTCGTCATAGTCTTCTCCCTTTTGCTGGAGAATCCTCTGGACACACATCAGGCTTTGTACTTCTGCAACATGTTTGATCTGTATAGATCAATATTGGAAGTTAATACTGACTTCTCTTCTAGTCTCACAGAAGAATCCATATCCTAGTCTTTCTGACTGGCTTCCTTCTTTGTTATTGAAACAAGGGAATCTTCTAAGAGATTTCATATCTTCCAGGAGTCTCTGAAGTTACGATCTAGTCTTCTTAAGGCATCTTTCTCCTAGTCCTGGGAGATGTCTCTTCATTTGATCCTTTCTGAGATCAGCCTTACTCTCGATTTCTTCTGAGTCTTCAAGGACTTCATCATCTCTTACAGGGTATACTTGGCATTGAATACCAAGTCTAAGTATGAAAGACTGAGTCAGGCTTCAAATGAGTTTTGTTTCCCGTCAAGGTGGCTTCATTAACCTTTGAATAATTCTACTATGAGATCTTGATCTAATGTTCAGTCATCCATTTCCCGTCAAGGTGGCTTCATTAACCTTTGAATAATTCTACTATGAGATCTTGATCTAATGTTCGGTCATCTTTGGAGCCTTCTGCTCCTTACAATTAATCTTGATATGAGATACTCTTAATCTCAAAAGATAGCTTCTTCTTCATCTTCTTTGGTACATGAGTGTATATCGTCATGTACATAGTCTACTTCATATCTCATATAATGCGTTGCCTTCAGCAACCTTCACTATAGCTTCCTCAGGGTTATCACCTATGACCTAAAACAAGGTCAACAAAACAACAAGCAAGAATAATACCCTTTTGATAATAGTAAATAAAACAATAGCACGAATAATCATCACAATAGCTCCTTTAGATCTATCACTTGTGACCTGTCTGAAGCAAAGATCAAAAGTAAGAAATACACTACAAAATGAGGTCAACACTCTTATAGTGTTGTGCTCAA
>JASDQU010010323.1:184532-226296 GCA_032191745.1 Picea mariana | reverse complement strand
GCTACAAGTTCTTCAATAGCCACACCAATGAAGAGAAGTGACAATAATGATGAGAGAGGAAGAGAATGAGATAGTGAGAAAATGGTAGCATAACAGTACAATAATGAAAGGTATCTAAAGAGAGAGTGAGGAGTTTCTTATATAGCTTGAGAAGCTAAGGAGACCCCTTTTGGATATTCAACAAGTGTCAAACATCCAAGGGACAAGACAACTCAGGGACCAAAATGAGTCAATCAGAAACTAAGATTTTAGGGTGAGGGGAAATGGAAAGAAGAGTTGGATGGGTGAAGAAAGAAAGGCAAGGAGGGGGCAAACTATGCAAGTGAGGGAGTTGTTTGCTTTCATTTCCATCTTCCACAAGCTTTATCCAAAATTTAAAGCATAAGCGTGAGTTTGGAAGAGGAAAGACGTGAGATTTCCAAGGGAAAAATGTGAGGGGAGAATAGAAATCCATGAGGTAGGAAGAAAGCATGAGGGGGAGTGTGTGTGTCACACTCCAAAGTGTGATGTGAATGGTTAAGGAAAGGTTTAAGGGACCCATGCTCTAAATTAAGAGAGCTTCAAAAAACCTACATGGGAGTGGGGATGCATTTCCAAAGGGGAAAGCGTGAGTGTGAGGGTGTGTGGGACACACTCCAAAATGGGATGTGATAGGTGGATGAGAGTTCTACACCTTCAAGATAATGGAGACTCCAAGTATTACGTGGAGGAGGAGGACGCATTTCCAAAGGAATGCGTGGGTTTAACTTAAGGATGCGTGAGCTTTACGTGAGGGAAAGGTGAGGGTGAGGAGGAGTGTGTAGAGCACACTCCTAAGTGGAATGTGAATGGATGATGAGGGACCCTCATTCCATTACAAAGGAAAAAACCAACTTTAATATGGGAAGGGAGTACATAAGCTCAAAGGGGGACGTAGATTTAAGTGGGGAGTTAATTAAAAAGGTGAGTAATAAATTAAAAGAGTGGGTAAAGGGTAGGTAGAGGGTGTGGGTAGGTTAGGTGGGGTCCTCTCAATATTAATGCCACACTAACTTCACTTTTTTTGGTCTATTTTTACAAAATTGACATTTGCCCATGTCCTGGGTTTGGCAATTAAAATCGCCATTTTCCGAAAAAATTTCTAAGTGGACAAACAATCTAGAAAAAATTGTCCGAATGAGTTGAAACTTGGTCCATGGGTGTAGGGGGTCTCATTAGCTTTCTTTTGAGTACAAATACCCCTATCAAAAATCACGGGACCTAAGTTTTACATTAAATACCCAGAATTAATTAATTAATTAATCAATTAATTAATTCAGAACCTTCAAAAAAACCTAGCTATACTTAATGGAATTCCGCGAAATTTCGCGTGCTGTCTTACATGGTCATTTACATCATTCCTAAACACTAGTTACCTAGGAATGACTTCACTAGAACGCCTTTCACCACTTTGGAGGATTTATTGGGTGGGAGTGAAAAACTCAAGGGAGATTAACCCGACTGGTTAGGCCATGTTATCCCCGATATCTAGGGATAACTAGGAGATCGTGTCTCGAGGTCCACATGGTCCTAGACATGGAGTACTGAGAGAAGGAGTGACTTGAACATGGCCCTGGAGGGCCCATCTTTCTTCTTCTCAGCCAGACTTGTCCTGTCAGCAGTAGCAGCTTCCATCACCACCGGCCTGGGTTTGCATCGGAGAGGACTCTTACTCCATGAGGTAATTGGTCCAAGGTATCATGGTATGTTTCATATTTGATCGTTATAACTTTCTTATATATGCATTAGGTTCCTTTCATTTCTGATGACTGCGTGGATCTTACACTGATCCACTTGACCATTGTTCGGGTGATTGATGGGGTGACTTAGCAAGTTGATATTCATGGGTTTTGGTTAGCCACCAAGGGGGATTTGCAGAGCCATCATCTGCTCCCACCATCTTATCATATTCACATCTTATACTCGTTCATCCATCCCATTCCCCTAGTCTAGCCATTAGGATGACCTTTGAGGGTTACACTTTGTCTTGTGGGAAGAAGGGGCTAAAGGCCCAGGGGGTAAAAGCAGCTGGTAAAAGATAAAATCCATAGGAAATAAAACCTAGAGATGCTTCGCTCAGGGGATCCCCGAGAATGCAATAAAAATCCTCTCGATAAGAAACTAAGGGACCCTAAGAAAATGATAAAAAACAAGACCTAACCAAGAGGATGGGAGTTCTCATCACGAGCCGGCCCATTATGTTCATAGGTATTTAGAAGTATGACATTGCCACTATCTGGTCACCAAGCCAGGGCAGTGACCTTTGGTTGCATGGCCAAAGGAAATGGGGTCTCATCACGAGCCAGCCTTATCATTCTTGCGAAGATACCAGTGGGTAACGCTGTCAGCTCTGGCCACCAAGCCAAGGCAGTGTCCTCTGGTCATACCTTGTAGTAAAAAGAAAGAAAAAGCAATAAATAAAAGATAAAAGCAATAAAGGGCTTGGAAAAAATGCATCCATGACGGGTACAACTCGCCTCCTACAAAGGCACCCACAGACAACACCTGCCCTTGGTCTTACTATGACTGGACATCCCTAAAAAACATATCACCTCATTAAACATGGCTTGAATGATCTTTTGAGGAAACTTTCCATCTCTTGTGGGTATTAGCCCAATAGGTTGTTCTGTTGGTTTCCTTAACTTTGTATAGTAGATCTGTGTAATATCTTTGAGCTCTTAGATGATATGTTAGGGATTTCATGCATATATCTGATAACTTTAATGATGAAGTGTGATTTACATTGCTATGATATCTAGGACTGATGAGCCCATGGAGGGCGCAGTTTTTGATGTTCAGGGACATTCTCGACGGACAGGTACCAGAGGACCGGTACACATGGGGAGATTATTAGCTCGGACCTCCATGGGGCTGAAGAGCCCATTAGATGGTTGCTGGGATGGCGGAGGCAGGACAATGTCATGATGAGCCCTTGCATGAAGGAGATAGAAGGACGCCCTCACCAGGATACTTTGGCAGAGATTTGACCTAGGGGGATCAACCCTTGCAGATGGGAGGATGGATTTGATGGACAGGACACCACCCAGGGTAGGCTGGACGATTTCTGGAGCATGTGGCATTGTGTTGGGACTATTTGGCACACGTGGCAGGTTGCAGGAGCCCTAGAGGGGCCAACGTTTTGCCTTCTGGATGTTGATGATGCCCAAAAAGGGACAATGTCTCCCTTAGAGGGGCCTGACGTCTCCCTTTTTAGCTCATTTTTGACATTTTTAGCATTTCATGTGACAAATAATGGAATAATGTTAAGTCAGCCTTGTCATTTGTTTTTAATGACCTATTTTGTTAATTAAAGGTCATTTGGATGATATATATTGAGGACGTTGAGCCTCATTTTGAGATAACACAACTTGCTCTCTTGGAGAGTGATACTTTTTAGTTTTTTGTCTTGATTTTGGATCTTGGAGTGAGGCGCTACACTTGGAAGGATTATCTTTGGCATACATATGGTGTTTTTATCATTGGAAGGTGTTACAACTAGGGTTTGATTTGGCTCTTCATTGATTTGTAAGTATATTTTGCATGCAAAACTTCTTGATTGAATGGTTGTAGGTAGAATATCTTACTTTTATGGTTACATTGTTACTATTTTGCTTAATCATTGAAACCCTAGGAAGCAAGCACACAAGTAGGTCCTTGCTTCATGTCCCCATGATAAATACTTGTTTAGCCATTTGATTAAGAAGAACCTAGCCTAGCCATTACTACACTAGTTCATCTTTTTCTTCAGTTAGTTTGAAACATAAATTGAAGAAAGAAGACGTCCTAGGCCTAATTGATTTTACACCTAGAGTTTGACTCTTAGGGTTTGAAGAGCCTTGTCCCCAAGCAACACTTTTCAGCCATAGATTTATGTTTTATAGCTAGTCATTTTTGCCAAAGATTCTTAAGGAAAGAGGGAGGAGCATGATGCCTAGCTTTAGCTACACCGGAATGAGCCTCCTCCCCTTAGGGTTTTGATTTGGTGGCCCTGCCATTGCAGCACCATTAAACCTAACTCTCTCGTCCTTAGGTTTAGATCTTTCCAAGCCATTAGCCTCTCTCTTTGACTCCATAATACCCAAGGCACTAGTCTAATTTGCAACGTTGAGCCTTTTGTTCTCAAAACAATCTTTTAAACACTCTTGAATTGAAAAACTACTAACCCTAGTGATTCTACTAACCCTAATTTGCTGATGACGTCTTGCCATATTTGAACTCTTGTTTGGTCTAAAACTTGCGGCTAGGTCATCCATTGATAGCCATAGAGGTGTTGAGCAATTTCATTGGCCCAATTAGAAAAATGTTCACCTTTTTGCCTCTCAAACTAACCTAAAATTAGGGTTGACGTCACCTTTGTAGCATAGTGACGCAGCAGCAACAATATTGATGACGTCAAGCCTCTTTTTAACCCTTGTTTAGTGCAAAACGTTGTGGCTTTGTCATCCTTTGATAGACATTTAAGTGTTGAGCAATTTCATTGGCTTACTTAGCAAAACGTCCACTTTATTGTCTAGCTAAACTAACCTAGAATAGGGTTGATGTCACCTTTAGGCAGGTTTGACGCAACAACAATATATATATGAGCACATTTATTGCATGGAGATAATACAAGGATCTGATTTTATACATTGAATGCTATATCTCTTTTGTATTTATTGAGGAAGTGGTATTACAAGTCTTAGCTTTAATTGCAATCATTGACTTCATCAATAATTACTCTTATTATTGCTCATGTGTATGAATTGAAGATAGTCATTAACAAATTGAGGTACTAACCACTGCTTGCACATTTTAGTTTTCTTTGCCTTGTCTCGCAAACAGGTTCCCTTTTCAGTGGAATACTTTCTCTTTGACTATCATTCTTGGCAGTAATCTGTGAAAGGATAACCCTCATCTTGATCCTTTAGACCCTAAGACCTTTCAGAACCCCAGATTACTAGGGACGTCTCCCTTGGGATTAACCACCCTGAATAGAAGAGCTCCCCATCGAGGTGACAGTGGGTGGGGAAGCTCCTGTTACGCCAGTTTAAGTCTTATCTCCAAGCTACTAAGCCTATCCTACAAACTGTGCGATAACATGCCACATTAACCTCTTGAGGATAAAAAACACTCAGCGAAAGGAACTCTCTTAATGAAGAAACTCTAAGGAAACTGACCTAACATGATCCATGTAGACCGATTACATTATAAACCCACGCATGGGTGCAGTAATCCCGCTTACAAAACTGTGTGCTGGAGCAAAAAATGCCTTGTAGAACCAAAAAGTCTTCGACATGTTTACATCTGATGATGCATATCTTCGTGGTATATGGAGTTGACCCCCTAGTTGAAGAGGCGGTCAATATCTGGCTCCACATGGGGACGTGTGTTCGATCTTCTCACATGGGACGGAGAGCATACGAGAATCCAACATCTACAAACAGGCGCTCACCAATATCCAACATAATCATACATATATAAATGAATAAACAAAATCTACATAATGAAATAACTATTGTACAACATCTGTAATTATAAAATGAAACTATGATACAACAATACATCTAAGTACATAATCACATAATAGATGAAAGAATACAAAATTGAAATACAAGAGGAGGGTTAGAGATACGTTACAACCGTCCATGCATTGGATGGAATGAAGCCATGAGTGTCTGAAACATCCTTGTCCAGGATGACTCACAGAAGACCCCTTCCCAAGTTTTATCAACTTGGAACTTTTTGTGCAGAAGAACCAGCCAGACTTCATGTTCCTTCCTTCCTTCAACCAAACACTGGAATATGACAAGCCGTGTAAACTATGAATACTTTGTTGCTCATGAATGTCAAGGTAGGAGGCCAACCAATACTCATACTGATATGWCATCGTTAAAATGAAGTTGCCTTCCATTTCCACATAATTCTGCATTAACTCATCTTCTGGTTGAGAGGTYGGAAACGAACATGTCAATGGAACCATTATACTGTTTTCCTCAAGGTTGTCAAGGTTCTCCTCCAAAGAGATTGGTTCCACGGGAGGAGGGTGGGGACTTSAATTATCTAAATATTCAACATATTCAAACTCAAATTTCTGTACTTCCTCCAAATGAATGACTGACTCATCCATGGATTCATCCAGAATCTCCCAATGAATTTCCTCCTCTTTTTCATTATCAATCTCAAGCTCAAGGGGGCCAGGATATTCAATATAAGTTTCTGTAAAATCATCTTCCATGACCTTGAATTGATCTTCTAGGGCCACAATTTGTTCATTCATGGCTTTACATGGTTCTTCCTAGGAAAGCTGCACGTTCTAAATTATTTCGTTAATCTCATTAATGGGATCTGGTGGAGTATCAACCTCTATGTCTGAACTGATTGTAATTATATTTGGAAGATTTTTCCTCCTCCATGTTTCCATAAAACCATTAACCAATTCATTGTGAATTTCATACTGACTACGCCCAAACAGATTCAAGAAGGCATGCAACAAATCCCGTATGGTCTTGAATGTTTTATCAGGTGAGTGATGAAACCAATCATTTGCCCGGTCACCACAAAGAGTAAAGACAAATAATTGCATTAGAACATCCTCATAAATAGGCGGATCATACCATTTCTTGATACACTTAGTGAAAGCCCAGATGTGAGCACCAGCATGATCATGATCATAAAAGTCAGGAATGTTATCAATAACATTTTCAGATATATCATGAGGGTAACCAATAATTCTTGAAAAATCAATAGGATCAAAAAAACCATCCATTTCTAACTAGACATTTAAACAAAGGCCTAAAGAAATGGACTGAGACCCAAAATTATTAAGGATCCGACAAGAAGGGAAACATGCTAACTTCATCCAAAAACCTTTTCAAGTTCAAGGATGAAGAAAACAAGTCGTGAGTTCCTTCTTGAAGAATACTTTGTCAAATTATTTTAAAGTGGAGTCGCCAGATGGCCAAGTTTATTTCAGACAAACAAGAGCATCAAACAAAGCAAAACAAGAAGGAAAACAATTGTTAGATTATTAATTTGGAACAAGAATTGGATATAAGTGAGTTCTTCTTCCCCAAGAATTTCAAGCAGCCAACAAGGATTGCTCCTTGCAGTATACTTGATAGATTTGTTCAATGGAGTCACCACTTGGAAAGGAAGCAAAAAAAAACCAATGCAAGTTCAAAGAATTATTAGTTCTTAAAAAAAAAAATTAGTCGTTTTGACCAAGGATAAATGACTTATCCCCGGCAGCGGCGCCAAAGATGTTGTCGTCCTTATACACACTTGCATACGTGACCTGAGTCCTGCTCACTTAGTGTGTCCTCGGAGGCACAATGCCTAGGTTCAAAGTCCACACTGTCACTTTGACTTGAACCTCTTCCGTCTAGGCTAACTCCTAGGGAGGCCAAGGGGGTAGACCCTAGTTACTAGATGAGATTAAGAATTTAATGTTCTAGGAGTTGGTTTTAATTGGTCAAAAAGGTTAATGGGAATCTAGCCTATGATGTCAATCAGAAAATGCAAGATGCAACTACCTAAGTATGAGAGTCAGACCTTTTCCTAGGGAAACTAAGACTAGTGCCTAATATTGGGCAATGGGGTCTGTTAGCGTCGGAAGTCACTCCTGGATTGCTTGCAAGAGCAGAGCCCGACACCCATCATTTTAATGTCACATTTTGTTTATAAAGGGGTGATCGAATGGAGATAAAGACTCGATGAAATATTACTCTAACTCAGGGACTGGGTCTAGCATATGTGGGACAAAGAAGGTCTTGATCCAACTTCAGCTAGTGGGTTGATTAAAAGATGATCAGGTGGAAGACTTGATAAGAAAGGTGAACAAACAACTTTGGGCAACAGCCTTTCGGCAGTTTGCAGAAGAAAGACTCTGAATGCAAGATCCTCTTGGTTTAGGGTCTCAAGAAACTGAAAGGGGACTTGACTGGATCCTCCAATTCCAAGTCACTCAGCGCTGGGAAAATCACAAGAATGGATTAGAGACAACGCAACCATTATAGTGATCCATTACAACATCATCCTATAACAGCTATAGCTCGACTGGATCCTCCAATTCCGAGTTGCTCTAACATAGTGTAAACAAAGGCATGAAAGAAACTGGCATTCATAAGGCAAGAAGTCTCAAGAGTCCATACATAACCAGATTAACAATGCTTCGTTAAAACTTTACAACCGGGAGATCTGCTCAACCATCGATCCTTTGAAAAATATCAAAACTAAGTATATATACTCCTAAAACATTTTCCCAACATAGGCGTCTTAGACTTTCAGGATGGGACGTCTCTTCAATCAAATCTGGCCTACACTCCTCTGTCATACGCCACCTTAACTCTACATGGCTCATGCTAAGGGGTAGTTGAGCCCTTAAATGCCGAATTAGCATGCGCAAACTTCCCTGATGAGTCGAGGACATCGGCATGGCTTCTGTGGGAACACCAGTACAGAGGACCATCTCGGTCAGGCTTCCTGCCGGGACATCCATACCTTGCAATTAATGAGTGAGGCGAGGTTTCAACCACCCTCTCTCTTCTTCATTCACTTCAAGCAGGTATCAGGATGGAGATCAAGTTGAACTGGCACCTGGAGAACACAGTGATCCCTTCTGCGGCTAAACCCGACGCTTCGGCCTTTTGCGCAGTTCTTTCTATCACCCCCAAGTGACCACGGGCTGTGACCTTGTGCCTATCTTCAAAGGTGCTTTTGGCGCCTCGCATCCCGCGGCTGGGAGGAGGCTGGTCCTCGATCTTCAAAGTTGCGAGGGGTGAGGAGGCGATGGAGCTCAATCGCGCACCACGTGTCCCTCTTTGATGGACGGCTGAAAATGCTTCATGGCATCGTGGGCCCCAGCTTCTATGCTTTCGGCGCCTCGCGTCTCGCGGCTGGGAGGAGGTTGGTCCTCGATCTTCAAATTTGCGAGGGGCGAGGAGGCGAGGAGATGAGGAGCCTAATCACGCACCACGTGTCCCTCTGGATGGACGACCTTGATCATCTCAGCAATACTGTGGGCCCGAGTCCTAGATGCCTTCGACACTTCGCGTCTCACGGCTGGGAGGAGCTTGGTCCTCGATCTTCAAAGTTGCGAGGGGCGAGGAGGCGAGGAGCCTAATCGCGCACCACGTGTCCCTCTTTGATGGACGGTTCTGATCACCTCGGCAATACTGTGGGCTCTTTTTATTGTCGGTGCCCTCCACATGTAACCGTCGGCTAGGGCTTAAGTGCTAGCACCTCTTGCGACTCGCGACCTCGCGAGTTGGAGTATCGAACTTTGACATTCTCCCCTCGCGAAGTCCCGAGACGCGATGGTCAGCGAAGGTTGACCCCCTCTGGGCACCTTTTCGCAACTCACAATCTCATGCAATAAAAAGACATAGTTCGCCCCTCGAACTTACGAACCCTGAGTTCGAGAAATAACTACTGCGCTTGAACTGCTTGCTATCAACGACCCTCATAACTTTGCGAGTTCCTCCTGAAGGATTCGAACCGTTGACTTCCTTAAAAATTTAAACGCGATACTTGACGTGACTTGGTTAACCTGCAATTACCCATCAATCGGTGCTCTGCTCTGTTGATGAATTTTTACCGTAGAAGAATGAAGTACCCGCTCGCTTGATTTAAGCCCAAAATAGATTTCTCTTGTGAGCTACGCTAAGCGCTCCTCACGCCATTTGCAATCCTGAATACTCTTGCGCCTCTTGACAAGAAATGTCGCTAACATTAGGCTCCATGGGGGATAGAGTCGTCCCTGTGATGCTCTAAGGACTCGCTTTGCAGTTCCATTGTCTTGTTGTTGGGCTATGGAGTCATTTATTGAACTGAAAACAAAAACATTATTTACAAAAACAAAGAGCCGACTGCGTCTCAAAGAAAACATTTTTTCAAAAAGTGCCCATTTACTGGGCCATCAAAAACTTCTTTGCCCTCCAGATCCTGCAACCTGTAAGTGTTGTTTGAAAATACTTCAAGGATCTTGAAAGGCCCAAACCAGAGGGCATCAAACTTGTTGTGCTTGCTCCTGTCCTGCCTGGGTGCATCCCATTTGAGCACCAGATCACCCTACTCGAATTCTTTCTTTCTGCCCTTCTTTTCAAAAGCCTTCTTGATCTTTTGCTAATGATCGTAGGCCCTGTTCATGACCTGCTCTCTAATCTGTTGTATTTCCACCATCTGGTGAATCCTTCTGACCATATTGTCAGGCTCTCCTTCGAGGTCTTGGAGAAACTTCGCCACAGATAAAGTGAGATGAGTAGGGAAAACAACTTCCGTCCCGTAAACAAGTTGGAAAGGTGAGATGCCCAGGGACTTCTTAGTTGTCACTCGGTCAGCCCACAGAGAAAATTTGAGCTTTGAATTCCAGGCCCTTTTATTGTCTTCCAATAGTTTCTTAATGAGCTTGATCAGACTTTTATTGGAAGATTCCGCCAGTCCATTTCCTTGAGGATAATATGGGGTAGAGTGAATCAGTGAAATCTCAAATTTATCACAAAACTTGACCAGAGGCTCAGACCTGAAGGGGGCGGCGTTGTCAGTGACAATTCTGCTGGGGTAACCAAATCAGGCTATGATGTCTTCTAGGAAACTGATAATCACTTTGTGGGAAGTGCTTCTGGTGGGAAAAACTTCTATCCACTTGGTGAAATAGTCTGTTTCTTTCAGAATCCATCTGTGCTGGTCACTTGAGGGAGGATGAATTTCTCCAATGAATTCCAATCCCCATTGCTGGAAGGGTGTTGAGACTACTACAAGCTTTAATGGCAGAGATTTGAGTTGTTTCTTTCCTGAGAACTTCTGGCATTTGATGCAAGCTCTAATTTCTCTGCAGACATCAATGAATAAAGTGGGCCAGTAGTACCCAGCCTGAAGGATCTTATGGGCTGTGGTCTTCCAGAAATGATGACCTCCACAAAAGC
This sequence comes from Picea mariana, assembly GCA_032191745.1. Classification (NCBI taxonomy): domain Eukaryota; kingdom Viridiplantae; phylum Streptophyta; class Pinopsida; order Pinales; family Pinaceae; genus Picea; species Picea mariana. The sequence continues at coordinate 215,377 of JASDQU010010323.1, read as the reverse complement.
CACTGTGGAAGTCAAATGTAACCTGCTGGGCTTCTTGTGGGTCTAGGCATCTTAAAAACACACCTAAAGGGTCCTTCCAGTACAAGGCCTAGTCAATGAGGCAATATTTGACCGCCTTGAGATTTAAATCTCTCGCCTTGCCTTTTTCCATTCCATCAGGAGGTCTCAATTCTTGCAGAAAATACAAGATATCTTCATACCAGGGGCATGCTGCTAGCGATAAGGCATTCTAGAAATGCTCGTTGGACAACTCAGCTTGCTCGTTAATGAAGTTAATTCCCAAGGCCTCGCAATTGGATTCAGCCAGCAACTTGGCTAAACCTTGCCCTCTTATCAACTTGGTGGGCTTAATCTCCAACTCGAATTCTAGGATCTTGGGGATCCATTTACCTCTCCTCCCGTCTATGTCAGACTGTATCAGAATGTCCTTCACAGAGGCCGAAGGAACGTATGCAGTGATCCTAGAGTGTAAGACATAGACTCTGAAAGCTTTGAGATCTTTCACCAAGGCATAGGCCTGCTTCTCCATGATCTCGTACCGTAGTTCTGCATCTCTCAATGCCTTGCTATAGAAGGCAATAGGTTGCTCTTGCTCTTGATAATTTTTCTGCAACAAGACCGCTGCTACTGTATCGCAAGAAGCAAAAGAAAAAATCAGGAAATCTTTAGAATAATTAGGACTGATCAGCACAGGTGCCTCAGTCAACGCCTTCTTTATTTGGACAAAAGATTCCCTGGGTTCAACAATCCATTTTATTTCATTTCCCTTCCTAAGCATGGCCATGATGTGTTTCACCAACTCAACAAAATTTGAGACAAATCTCCTCAAAAAAATTATCTTCCCCAAAAAGGCCCGAACTTCCTTCTTAGATCTGGGAAGTGACAAGGTCTGAAGTGCTTCCACCCTACTAGGGTCAATCTTTACTCCTTCTGCAAACACTATATGGCCCAATAGCTTCCCTTCCTTCATAGAAAACAAAGATTTCTTGGGGTTCAGGGATAGGCCAAACCTACGACACTTCAGGAAAACCTTTTTCAGATGACAGTAGTGCTCCTTGTCTGTCCTGGAGAAGACTGTGATATCATCCAGATAGATTACCACAAACTGATCCTTCTCTCTGATGAACGCTATGTCCATGGCTCGCTAAAATGTTGCTCCTGCATTCATCAATCCGAAAGGCATTTTGGCATACATGAATGTGCCCCAAGGAGTGGTGAATATTGTCTTCTCTCTGTCCTCAGGCATGACTGGTATCTGATTGTAGCCAGAGAAGCCATCAATCATGGATATTCTAGATGCGTCAGTGACCTTCTGCAATATGTTCTCCATGTTGGGCAGGGGGTAATTGTCTTTCCTTGAGCTCCTGTTCAGGTTCCTGAAATCAACACAGAGTCTGATTTCCCCACTTTTCTTCCTTACCGGGACCAAATTGGCCACCCAATCGGAATATCTCAAGGGGACAATGATTTGGGCATCTAACAACTTCTTCACTTCTTTCTCCATGAAAGGAAACAACATGGGATTTATCAGTCTCAGCTTCTGCTTCAACGGCTTAGCCTCTTCCTTCAGCGGGACCTTATGTTCAATGACTGATGTGTCATACATCTTGAGGTCTTCGTAGGTCCATGCAAACAAATCAACGAACTCTCTCAGCAGCTCGGTATATTCAACCCTTTTCTCCTTGTTCAAACTCCTTGACAGCTTGACAAACTTAGGCTCCTCTGGTGTGCCAATGTTGCACTCGGCTGTGTCAGCATCATCACCTGAAACTCTACCCTTTATTGCCACATCATTCCCATCGAAAAATCTTTCTAACGGGACTAGTCCCCTCGGAATGTGATTGTTAGGCAGCTGAATAATGTCATGCTTTGCTATTTTACTCAGAAACTTACCCCCCTCAAGATTTTCTTCAGAGATAGAATCTTGGTCAATATGCATCTCTGAAAATTCTTCGATAGTCTCCAAGAAATTCTTGATTTCGAGATCATCCTCAAATACCTTCAAGTGTTTGACGTTGTCAGGTATGGAGGGCCTGTATTTCACTTCCACATCGTATCTAAATTTAGGGGGCAAGGGTACTTTAAAATTACTTGCTGATGCAGCCAAAGAATCTGCCACTGTGTTCTCCTCTCTTGGGATGAAAGAAATGTTAAATGTTGAGAAGAAAATGCCGACTAGATCCCACACCTCATTTCTGTAGCTTCTAAGTCGAGGATGCTTAGCCTGATAAGCGTTTCTGATCTGTTGGACTACCAACTCTGCATCATCAAACACTGCTACCTCCTAAATTCTCATTTCCTTTGCGGCTCTTAACCCCAGGACAAGAGATTCATACTCTTCCACATTATTGGTAGCTTCAAATTCTAATTTGTATGATAGAGATATGATTTCTTGAGCGGGTGACACAAAAACCACCCCAGCTCCAGCGCCGTCCCTGGAAGAGGCCTCATCAAAGAACATTTTCCAGACGGGGGTGATGGAGGGAGGAAATTTAGGGGAAATGGTGGAATTTTTTCTGAGTTTGAGAGGAGGCTCGAGGGCATGGGTGAGTTGTAGTAAACTGGAGCCTAAATCAGTGTCCAAAGCAAAGATAGGATGATTGGTAGGGTTGGCTTCGTCGCTGATTATATAGGCCAATTGAGCTTCTCTGTATAGTCTTCTATGCTCTCCTCCAAACACTGGAATGGTAGCATATGTGAGGTCCATCTGCAAGGTTCCCCCCAGTCGTTTTATCCAAGATCTTGATAGTAGCATACCGAACTTGGGGGGAACATTAGCTACCACGATATCCATGACCACACTTTTCATGGGCAGTTGAAACAAGGTTACAACCAGGTCTTTAATAACTCCAAGACACTGAACTCTCCTGGAGTCAAAAGAATAGAGGTCATGATAGGCTCGGGTGACTTCTAGTCCTAACTCTTCCATGACAATTTTGGGCATGAGGTTGTGAGAAGCCCCTGAATCCATCAAGCAGTTGTGCAACACTTTATCATGTATGTTCAGGGATGTGTAGAAGGGAGGGGATGAATCATCTCTATCTTCTACCATGGGACCTAGGACAACTGCTAGCTTTTCATCTTGGAGGTTTATGGATTCAGTGGGAAGGCATGAGGCTTCAGACTGTAAAATATCAGAGAAGCATTTTTTAAATTCTCCATGTTTAATTAGCTCGGTGAGGCACACAGGGATTCTGATCTTTTGAATCTCGTGCTCAAAATTAAAAGAAGATGCAAGCTTTGGGATCTCTCTTATTTCAGGGGCATGATTGTGGACAATGGGAGAGAGGGTTTGAGCCTTCTTACCTCTGTGACCATCTGCTACTTCATTAGCAGGCTTCTCTGTTCTAGTGGACTACTCAGGAATATCAGGTGCCGCTGTCTTTTGGTCGGACCTCAGGTTATCGGCACCGCTAGCCTTGTCCCCCTTGCTTAGTTCATTCAGCTGACTGTCCATGAGAGACTCCTCGTAGGCTGATTGAGTGAGATGAGGAAAAGGAGGAGTGTCTCTGAAGTAATGGATTTCATGATTGAGCTCATTTATTTCCCCTTCTTCTTGCTCTGTTATAAAATTGTTTTGGAAAGGGGGTTGAATCTTCTGATCTTCTCTGTCTCTTCCCCTTTCCTTTTGCACAGTCGGGGGAGTAATGTGGTTCGGCCTCCTGAATCCTCCTTTGTTTTCTGTGTTTTGAGGGCCCTTGTATGCTTGCCTCCCCTCCACCTTCATTCTCTCCATCTCTGCAGACAGAGACTTCACCATTTTGGTTAGCTCATCCACATGAGGGTGGGGCACCAATGGGCCATAAGTTGAGGCTTCAGATCTTCCCTTTCTTCTGTCTGCGTCATCCTTGTTCCTCAGTCTGTCAGCTGCTAATACATTGGATTCCACTTCTATGGCTGCATCTTTCATTTGAGCTAAGGAGGTGGCTCTTCTTTCTCTCAATAACAGGAAGAAGTCAAGGCCAAACGCACTAGCGTAAGAAATCTTGGCCGAAGCTTCTGAAGGCTTTATCTCGGCAGGGATTTTATTATATATCTTATTGAATCTTTTGGAGAAGTCAGAGACAGACTCTCCATCCATCTTCTTCAAAGACCCGAACTCTGTCATGTAATACATGAAATCCTTCCTATCTCCCCACTGCCTCAGGAAAGCACTATCTAGAGCTTCAATCCCAGCAATAGATCTGGGATCCAATCCTCTAAACCACTTCCTCACTTCACCATCCAGGCTCTGGACGAAGACTCTCATCCAGACATCTTCATTTTCAATGTTGAGGTTGTCTGCATAACTGTAGAAAGCAACCAGGTGCTCTTTAGTAGTTATGTCTCCTTCCCCAGTGAACTTGGGCATGTATTTCAAGTAATCCCCAGCAGGAAGAGGATTCATAGGATGGGGTAGGACTAAGGGAGCATATCTAGCAGTGACTATGGCGTCCATTCTATTCAGAGGGGGATTAGCACCAGCCATAGGAATATTAGGTGGGGGAGAGCTGGGAGGGGAAGGAGTTCGCGAAGGGGCTACCGGGAATGAGTCTCGGAGTGGAGTGGGGAACAAGAGAGGATTTGAGGAGAAGGCTAACGAACTCAAGTCGGCAGGTGCTTTTCTTCATGCAGGAGTGGGAAAATCCTCTGCAGTCACGGGTCTTCGCCGATAAACAACTTCAAAGGAGAGGGGAAGGGCAAGGATTTCTCCCTCTAGTCCTAGACCAAGAGGGGAAAACTCAGTAGGAACACTCCCAAAATTCAGGAAACGGGAAACCTCTGAAGGAGGTCTATCGAGAAACTGAGGAGGAGAAAAAGGAGTTCTTACAGAAGGAAATGGTGGATTACCTATTTCGGCAGTGGAAGCTTCTTCATCAGGGGCCTTTCCCTTTCTGAGAACCACCTTCAGATCAGTTACAGGTGTAGCTAGAGGCAGCTGTGGATGTGACCGCATATGTCTGCCTCTGGAAGCCACAATTAAAACAGCGGGTTTGCTCCAGTGGAGTCGTCACAATGGAGTCGCCAGGTGCACAGTAGCAATCTCAATAGTTCTGATATCTGATGCACCTTCAGAATCAGCTGATCATTATCGTTCAATCCTGGGGGAAATATTCAACTTCGTCCCTGACAACGGCGCCAGAAATGTTAGCGTCGGAAGTCACTCCTGGATTGCTTGCAGGAGTAGAGCCCGACACCCATCAGTTTAATGTCACATTTTGTTTATAAAAGGGTGATCGAATGGAGATAAAGACTCGAGGAAATGCTACTCTAACTCAGGGACTGGGTCTAGAAGGTGTGGGACAAAGGAGGTCTTGATCCAACTTCAGCTAGTGGGTTGATTAAAAGATGATTAGGTGGAAGACTTGATAAGAAAGGTGAACAAACAACTTTGGGAAATAGGCTTTCGGCAGTTTGCAGAAGAAAGACTTTGAATGCAAGATCCACTTGGTTCAGGGTCTCAAGAAACTGAAAGGGGACTTGACTGGATCCTCCAATTCCAAGTCACTCAGCACTGGGAAAATCACAAGAACTGATTAGAGACAGGGCAACCATTACAGTGATCCATTACAACATCATCCTATAATAGCTACAACTCGACTGGATCCTCCAATTCTAAGTTGCTCTAACATAGTGTAAACAAAGGCATGAAAGAAACTGGCATTCATAAGGAAAGAAGTCTCAAGATTCCATACATAACCAGATTAACAATGATTCGTTAAAACTTTACAACCGGGAGCTCTGCTCATCCATTGATTCTTTGAAAAATATCAAAACTAAGTATATATACTCCTAAAACATTTTCTAACAGAGGTGTCTTAGACTTTCAGGATGGGGTGTCTCTTCAATCAAATCTGGCCTGCACTCCTCTGTCATACGCCATCTTAACTCTGCATGGCTCATGCTAAGGGGTAGTTGATCCCTTAAATGCTGAAATAGCATGCGCAAACTTCCCTGATGAGTCGAGGACATCGGCATGGCTTCTGTGGGAACACCAGTACATAAGACCATCTCGGGCAGGCTTCCTGCCAGGACATCCATACCTTGCAATTAATGAGTGAGGTGAGGTTTCAACCACCCTCTCTCTTCTTCATTCACTCCGAGCAGGTATCAGGATGGAGATCAAGCTGAACTGGCACCTAGAGAACATAGTGATCCCTTCTGCGGCTAAACCCGACGCTTCAGCCTTTTGCGCAGTTCTTTCTATCACCCCCAAGTGACCACAGGCTGTGACCTTGTGCCTATCTTCAAAGGCGCTTTCGGCGCCTCGCGTCTGATGGCTGGGAGGAGGCTAGTCCTCGATCTTCAAAGTTGCGAGGGGCGAGGAGGCGATGGAGCTCAATCGCACACCACGTGTCCCTCTTTGATGGACAGCTGAAAATGCTTCGTGGCGTCGCGGGCCCTAGCTTCTATGCTTTCGGTGCCTCGTGTCTCACGGCTGGGAGGAGGTTGGTCCTCGATCTTCAAAGTTGCAAGGGGTGAGGAGGCGAGGAGCCGAGGAGCCTAATCACCCACCACGTGTCCCTCTAGATGGATGGCCTTGATCATCTCGGCAATACTGTGGGCTCGGGTCCTGGACGCCTTCGGCACTTCGCGTCTCGCGGCTGGGAGGAGTTTGGTCCTCGATCTTCAAAGTTGCGAGGGGAGAGGAGGCGAGGAGCCTAATCGTGCACCACGTGTCCCTCTTTGATGGACGGTTCTGATCACCTCAGAAGTACTGTGGGCTCTTTTTATTGTCAGTGCCCTCCACACGTAACCGTCGGCTAGGGATTAAGTGCTAGCACCTCTCGTGACTCGCGACCTCATGAGTTGGAGTATCAAACTTTGACATTCTCCCCTCGCGAAGTCCCGAGACTCGATGGTCAGCGAAGGTTGACCCCCTCTGGGCACATTTTCGCAACTCGTGATATCGTGCAATAAAAGGACATAGTCCGCCCCCCGAACTTACGAACCCCGAGTTCGAGAAATAACTACTACGCTTGAACTGCTTGCTATCAACGACCCTCGTAACTTCGCGAGTTCCTTCTGAAGGATTCCAACCGTTGACTTCCTTAAAACTTTAAACGTGATACTTGACGTGACTCGGTTAACCTACAATTACCCATCAATCCCTGCTCCGCTCTGTTGATGAATTTTTACCGCAAAAGAATGAAGTGCCCTCTCGCTTGATTTAAGCCCGAAATAGATTTCTCCTGCGAGCTACGCTCAACGCTCCTCACGCCATTTGCAATCATGAATACTCTTGCGCCTCCTGACAAGCAATGTCGCTAACAGGGTCAACTAAGTTAGGGGGGTGTTCGTTACAAGATCAGTTACAAAGTATTACAATAAAATAGATACAATTAGATACAAAAGAATATATCAGATATACAGATTAAGACTAGATACAAGATATACAATATACTCACAAGTTTTCTCGCATGTGCAGGAATTAAAGATACATAAGATAAAGAAATCAACACATGAAGCCAAGCATGCTCACAACAGATAGAGCTCCATTGCACTGCTTTTCAATGGCCAAGAGACGCAAATCACTCAAGACCCAATAGAGAGAATGCCTCCAGGTGGATGTGCACTTCTTGAAGGATCACACCACGAGATAAAGGAACAAAATAAAGATGAAAGCTTTAAAAGTAAAGTGCTCCAGATGAAGAGATACAACCACTTAAGTAATAATTCTACAACACATAAATGACAACTTGCGTATGAAAGTAAATTGAAAGACAATGAGATCAGTGAACTTGCAAGTGTGTAACTGTATTGCTTGGTGTTGTAGATTGAAAATTGATTTAAGTGGTTAAGTTTGGAATTAATTTTATCCCTATCTAGGTGTCAACCCAAAACTCTCCTCCCCCTATTACCAAGTGGTTGTTGGATGCTCAAGAAGTGAGGCAACGAGGCCTACCCTAGCTTCACAGGTCAACCCTAAGGCCGAGTACTCCGGAAAATTTCCATGGCTTTCCTCAAAACCCCAGTTTTTAAGTGGCGAAGATGGTGAGTTAAGGTGTCCTATTAAGTCTAATTAATAATTTTAGATTTATGAGCTAAATAGTGTGAAGTGTGATTGAGTGCTTGTAGCTTGCTCAACAAAGTTACCAAAATAGTGAAAATTGAAAGATAAGAAGGCTGAAGCCTTTAGACAATGGATTGCAAGTAAAATTTTAGTTTTCGGAAAAGGCCTTGGGGACCCCAACCAGAATTAAACGATTGAGTTCTTAGTTATTATATTGCAAAAGTGAAGTGTGAGGACTGAAAGTAACTTGCAGAATTGTAAAAGGTTGATTAATTGAGCCTTTATGAAACCAATTCTAGCATGCGCATGTGTAATATAAAGATTAGATAAACTTAAACTTGCATGCAATAGAAAATAATGATCTAATCTAAGCCACCACGGGATCTAAGCTAGCATGTGTTATGCGATCTACTCTAGATTATTTTAAGTTAAGCATGCATGTAGAAATCATGACTAATCTAGCTAATCTTGCAAAGTAAAGACTGAAAGGAAAGCAAGCCGCTTGGGTACAACTCCTTCGGGCTTGCGTTTACAGTATTTTAGAGTAGATCAGGAATAAGAAAATGTTACCTAGTGAGAGGAGTTGTTTGGAGGGTGTGTTGTGCATGTGATTTGGGAAGCATGCCCTCTTGTCCTACTAAGAACCTGCAAAAATAAGCAAGCTATTGCTTGCTGATTTGAGTTGCAACACACTCAAAAAATGTTTTGAAATCTTTGTTTTTAGGCAAAGATTTCGTGCATACAAGAACCAAAAAATTAAATGATTTTAGGTAACCTATCTAAGCATGTTAGCTACCAAAATGAAGAATGAGAGAAGGTGAACAATATCAGAAATAATTTGGAGTGTGTTGACCACCTATTCAGCTAGGGGTCAACTCATGTGCCATGAAGTTTTCATCATCAGATGCACCTATGTTACAGACAATATTGGTTCTACTTGGGCATTTGATGCCCCAACACATTTTTTGTAAACGAAATTTCCGCACCCCTGCGTGGGTTAATAATGTAATAAGTCGGCATGGGTCATAGTTAGCTCAGGTACCTTTGGATGTTTCCATTAGGGGAGTTCCTTTCACTGAGGGTTTTTTATCCTCAGGTTGTTAACCGGGCTCTCGGGCCTGGCTGACTTCCCTTGAGTTTTTCCCTCCGCACATGCAATAATTTCCTCCAAAGTGGTGAACGATGCTCTAGTGGTCTCATCCTTGGGTAACCTTTGTTTAGGAATGATGTAAATGACCATGCTAGACAGTGTAGAAAGTTTCACGGAATTTCGTCGAGTCTAGATAGGTTTTTTTTAATTAATTAAATATTTAATGATTTAATTAATTAATTATTTTTTGAGCAAACATTGTAAAAACTCGGTCTTGGGGATTTTGATAGGGGTATTTGTGCTCAAAAGAAATGGAATGGCACCCCCTACACCCATAGACCAAGTTTCATCTCAGTCAGACAAGTTTTACTATGTCTTAGTCCGCTTAGAGTCAGAGTCAGTCAAAAACAACAATTTTAATTGCTAAGGTGACATTAGTCAAATGTCAAAATTTTGTGATTTTTGAGTTAGTGAGTTAGTGGTAAGGTGGAAATGAGCAAGTTAGACCCCCCTAACCTACCCAAACCCATCCTAACCACTTGAAACCTTAATCTACACACTTCACTTACTTTATCACCCTTTTTACCCATGCCCTAAGGGGAAAAACGACCCCCCTTACCCAAAACCTTAATTATTTCACTTGATATTTTGTGTGGGCCCCTCAAATGTAAGGTGCGCCCTTCCTAGACATACACATCACTATTCCTAGGCCCCACTCTCCACTTCACTTGCACATGTGGCGCCCCTTCTCTCTAGCTCACGCCCTCCCTTCATAACTCACGCCCCTCCTCTTGCCAACTCATATGTTTGAGCTTTGACTCTTGTAGTGGGCCCCTCTCATGAGAGGTGTGCCCCCCCTAGCCTATCCTTTCACTCCCTTATGGTCCCCACGCCCTCCACCTCATCAATCCTATGCTAAAACCCTAGAGAGGGCGCCCTCTCCTTGAGATTCACTCTCTCTTTCTAAAACCAACACTTGGCATCAATCTAGATGCCTTCACTTAGCCTTTTTGGGTATAAGTAGACCCCCTCCCCACTCATTTTATTCACCATTCTTTGAGATACTGTTATGCTGCTGAAATTTCACTCCATTCTCTTGCTCTTGCCACCAAGCCACCCACTCATTTTCTCTTGAGAGTCTTACTCTCACATTTTGGAATAATAGAGAAAAGCTTTGGAGGATTACGAAGAGATTGAAGAGTATTCTTGTTTCTTCCTACACATGAGGTGACTTTCATGGTTTTGGTTTGTGGTGTTGTAGAAAATAGATCTTGAGTTCAAAGTATTTTGCTTGGGTAAACTAATTGAAGAGTATTCAAGTTAACTATCTATTTCCATGTTTCACCACTTTCTTTGAAGTTTGCAGGTCACTTCAAGAGGATTATTGGGATAGCATCCAGAGGAGCCTACCCTTAACCCTCTCTTAAACTCCTAGCTCTTTCTTATTGTCCATTTTATGTCTGCATTACATCTTAGTTTTATTTCATCATACTAACACTCTTAGATAGGTCATAATATCATATTTTATTTTATTTTTGCAGATTTTTGTGTGAGAATATTCTGTGTAAAAGCAAAAAAATTTCTCTAACTTGTGTTGTGTTTTTCAGCATTTCCAGCAAGATTTTGCTTGCTGGTTTTTGCAGAAACTTACCAGCAACGAGGGGAAACGCTGCCAAAATCCATCCACAAGCCTCAACCAAGACATATCTTTAGTGGGTAACGGATTTCCAATGTTTTCCTAGTACATTTTTGTATATTTTTGTACTATGTCATTGATTTTTCCTTGTATATTTGTTAACTAACTTTTTGTCGACACCTTGGGAGTGTGCTTGGCCTAGCCAACCCCCCAAAATCATCTTGGCTTGATTTGTTATTCATTTCTAAGTTATTCAATCAATTTTTTATTTTTTTTGTTAATATTGCTAAGATAGTTTCTGCCTGAGCAGTCGGCCAGGAGCCTATCTGACATTCTCTCTCTCCGAATCTCCGGAGCTAGAGAACGAAGATTGAATGCCCTGCTTTCCTGTGCAGTTATATCTTAGGAATATTAATCTAATGTGCCGGCACCTTGGGGGAGTCATCCCCAAAATCGCCCTGGGCTTAAGGAAAATTAATTTTTACTTGTTTTTAGTTTTGGTATTGCCGGCACCTTGGGGGAGTCATCCCCAAAATCGCCTTGGCTTAAAGGGAAATTAGCTTTGATGATTTTCATGCTTAGTAGTTAGAAATATCTTTAGTTATCATCATTTGTTAAGTTCATTTCTTTAAGTATCTCATCTTGTATGCTCATGCCCTCATTGGTAGATAGCTATATGGTTTAGATGCAATTTTAAAGGCTCTAGCTCGTCTTGTCATTTAGTTGTTTACATCTTTTAGTTGCATATTATGTGAGATGGTTCAAGTTCCCTTTTCGTTTTGCTAAGTCATTCATTTCTCAAGAACTTTCATTTTTAAACTTAGCATATTTATGTGGATAAATGTTTAGCTCTTAGATCCAATCTTTGATACTCACTTTTAGCCCACGTCCTACTTCCTTTTTTTGCAATCGATGGTTTATGATGATGATGGAATAATGTGGTATTGGGCTTCTTAATGCTCACGTATTGATTCATGTTTCAAGCACTTACTTGGTTTTAGCTCACGTCTTAGCTCATATCTTTAGCATTCACGTCTTAAACTTTATTGCAAGCACGTCTCACATCATTTATCTCGTGTTTATGGTCTAAACATCCACGTCTTAGTCATTTTAAGCCACGTCTTGCACATATATGACCTTATGTTTATGGATTAAATGTTTATGGTTTAAATGTTCATGGTTTAAGCATCTTTGAGCTCATGTCTTGTTCATGGTTAAACACTTACTGCTTTGATGCTCACGTTTTTGGTTAGTGGTTCAAGCACTCATGTCTTAGCTTATTTTTAAGCCAGGTATTGCACATATCCATCTCATGTTTATGGGCTGGACATTTTGCACTTGAAGCACCCACGTCACCTTATCTTATGGTCTGAAATTTGCACATTTACAGTTTATATATCTTGCAAATACCCACGTCTATCCTTCTTTTCGAGTACTTTTCACATAAGTTTATCTCATGTTTATGGTGAATGTTTAACACTTGAATTATATTTGTGCTTAAGCTATCTCACCTTGTGATATAAGGCTTTCACACTCACGTTTATATCTTGCAAAGTGCCCACGCTTCAGCTTTTATTTTCATTATACATGTGAATGGTTCATGGTTAATGGTTTAATATCTTGCAATGTTCCTTTCATATGATGATGTGTTGATGGTATAATCTCATGCAATCTTTCCTTCACGTTATGCTATGATGATGATGGTTTAAATTATACATTGCAAGCACTCGATTACACACATTTCAATTCGGCCATACGCTAAAAAGTAAAATTTTTAAGGTCTAAAACTTGTTTAAAAGCGACCCAACACACTTAAAGACCCACCCGCGGGTCATAATAACTTTTAGTAACATTTCAGGGGCCTCATTCATCTGCCTCCACCATATAAAACGGGTTTGAGGGATAGTCCAGGGGGAAGTGGCGGGGGACCGTCCCGTGATTTCGTTGGGGAGATCCCTTCTGGACTACCTCTTACTGTTAGGGCTGACCTTGGAAGCTAGGGTAAGGCCTCGTTAGCCTTACTATCTTGAGCATCGGGCATTCATTTGGCCAAGGGAGGAGGAAGCTTGAGACACGCACCTAGTTAGGGGGAAGGGAAATTAAAATATATAAAATCTTTAAACAATTACAACACCTAGTTGCATAGATCACTTGTGTATGTTTGGGGGGGTATTAGATGTATGCATAGGCAAACATAACTTGTGGAACATTTCATTGCTTTATCTATCTTTTGTAGCTACATGTTTCTATCCCTTTATGTTTACATAAGCAATTCAGTTTAATATTGAATATTTGGTTATCTGCTTACTGTGGGTGTGGATCAAGGAAGTCTTGAGTATCCCACTTGGGGAGGCAATACTTCCTTTGATCCTTGAGTGCTTTTGTGATTGTTTCCAGTGAAGGCAGTCCAAATGGAGTAAGTGCCATTTGGGGCATGCTTGGCTTATGTGTGTAAATTGCTTGCATCTTGGCATATCTTGTATATCTTGTTACATTGGTGTATCTTTGTATCTAATTGGTATATCTTGTATCTAGCTTATGCATATTTATTTCTGATTTGTAAATCTTGTAAACATTGTAACACTTAGACATTCTTTGTATAGTTGTATCTTGTGGTTTGGGGTAGCTTAAACTTGTATCAATTGTAAAACTGTTGTAATTGAACCACCCTCAAACCTTAGTCGACCCCATTGCCCAACATAGGCACTAGTCTTAGTTGACTTAGGAAAAGGGTTGACTCTCATGATAGATTAGACTTGCACTTGCATTGCTGCTTGATCATCTTAGGCTATTTTTCCCCCTTTGGCCTATAACGAATTAAAACTAACTCCTAGAACCTTTAAATTTAAAATTAACTTAGTAACTAGGGACTACCCCTCTTGGCTTCCCTAGGAGTAAGCCTAGAAGGAAGAAGTTCCAGTCAAGGTGACAGTGTGGACTTGGAACTTAGACATTGTGTCTCCGATGTCACACTAAGTGAGTTGGACTTATCTCACGTTAGCAAGTGTGCATTAGGACAACAACATCTTTGGCGCCGCTGCTGGGGATAAGTCATTTATCCTTGGTCAAAACGACTTAACTTATTTTTTTTATTTTTTTTAAGAACTAAGTAATAAGACTTTAGTCCCTTAAAATTATTTGAACTTTTATTGGTTAGCTTTGTGTGATTCTTTTCCAATTGGCGACTCCATTGAAAAAATCTATCAAGCATACTGCAAGGAGAAATCCTTGTTGGCTGCTTGAAATTCTTGGGGAAGAAGCACTCATTGGTATCCAATTCTTGTTCCAAACTTAATAAATCTAACTTTTGATTTCCTTCTTGTTTTTGCTTTGTTTGATGCCCTTGTTTGTCTGAAGTAAACTCGGTCATCTGGCGACTCCACTTTGAAATAATTTGACAAGGAATTTTTCAAGAAGGAACTCACGCCTTGTTTGTTTCATCTTTGAACTTGAAATTTTTTTTGGATGAAGCTGGCGTGTTTTCTTTCTTGTCAGATCCTTAGTAATTCTGGGTCCCGGATTTTTTTTCAATGGGTGGTTTTTGGAATCCTATTGATTTTTCAGGAATTGTTGGTTACCCTCATGATATATCTAAAGATGCTATTGATAACGTTCTTGATTTTGATCATACTCATGCTGGTGCTCACATCGTGGCTTTCACTAAATTTATCAATAAGTGGTGTGATCCACCTATTTATGAGGATGTTCTAATGCAATTGTTTGTCTTTACCCTTGTTAATGAACGGGCAAGTGATTGGTTTCATGACTCACCTGATAAAACTTTCAAGACCATACAGGAGTTTTTGCGTGCCTTCTTGGATCAATTTGGGCATGGTCATCAAGAGCTTCACAATGGATTGGTTGATATATTTATGGAAACATGGAGGGATAAAAATCTTTCATATATGGAAACAATCAATTTAGACATAGAGGTTGATGCTCCACCAAATCCCATTGAGGAGCTTAATGAAATAATTCAGAACACACAACCTTACCAGGAAGAAATATGTGAAGCCATGGATGATTAATTTGTGGCCATAGAAGGTCAATTTGAAATCATGGAAGACAGTTTCACAGAGACTTATATTGAATATCTAGACCCCCATGAACTTGAGTTGGATAATGAAAAAGATAAGGAAGTTCATGAGGAAATTTTGGATAAATCCATAGATGAATCAGTCATCTATTTTGACGAGGTGAAGGTACTTGAGTTTGAAAATGTTGAATATCTGGATGATTTGAGTCCCCACCCACCTCCCGATGAACCAGTCTTTTTGAGGAATGACTTTGAAAATCTTAAGGAAAATAGTATGATGGTTCCTGTGATGTGTTCTTCTTCAGCTTCTCAACCAAAGGATAAGTTAATGCATGATTATGTGGAAACGGAAGGCAATTTCAGTTTGTCAATTTCATATCATTATGAGTATTGGTTGGCTTCCCACTTTGACAGTCATGAGCAGCAAAGTATTTAGATTTTACATGACTTGTCATATTCCAGTGTTTGGTTGAAAGGAAGAAGGATGACGATTGTTGGTTGGTTCTTCCTTGCAAAAAGTTCCAAGTTGATCAAACTTGGGAAGGGGTCTTCTGTGAGTCATCCTAGACTCAGATTATTCAGACACATGTGGCATCATTTCACCCATTGCATGGGTGGTTGTAACGTATCTCTAACCCTTCCTTGTATTTTAATTTTGTATTATTTTAATTTATTATGTCAATATGTACTTAGGAATTTTTTCAGTATCATAGTTTCAATTTGTAGTTGTAATGTTGTACTTTAGATATTTCATTATGTAGATGTTGTTTATAGCATTGATTTTATTTTATCATATATGAATATATACTAATGTTAGTTTTTTGGTGTTCGCATTGTGTGAGCACTATTTTTTGTAGGTGTTGGATTCTTGTATGCTTTCTGCCTCATTCGAGTTGATCGACCACACATCCCCATTTGGAGCCAGATGTTGACCGCCTATTCAGCTAGGGGTCAACTCATGTGCCATGAAGTTTGCATCATCAGATGCACCTATGTTACAGACAGTATTGGTTCTACTTGGGCATTTGATGCCCCAACACATTTTTTGTAAACGAAATTTCTGCACCCCTGCGTGAGTTAATAATGTAATAAGTTGGCATGGGTCATAGTTAGGTCAGGTACCTTTGGATGTTTCCATTAGGGGAGTTCCTTTCACCGAGGGTTTTTTATCCTCAGGTTGTTAACCGGGCTCTCGGGCCTGGCTGACTTCCCTTGAGTTTTTCCCTCCGCACATGCAATAATTTCCTCCAAAGTGGTGAACGACGCTCTAGTGGTCTCGTACTTGGGTAAACTTTGTTTAGGAATGATGTAAATGACCATGCTAGACAGTGTAGAAAGTTTCGCGGAATTTCGTCAAGTCTAGATAGGTTTTTTTTAATTAATTAAATCTTTAATGATTTAATTAATTAATTATTTTTTGAGCAAACATTGTAGAAACTCAGTCTTGGGGATTTTGATAGGGGTATTTGTGCTCAAAAGAAATGGAATGGAACCCCCTACACCCATAGACCAATTTTCATCTCAGTTGGACAAGTTTTACTATGTCTTAGTCTGCTTAGAGTCAGAGTCAATCAAAAACAACAATTTTAATTGCTAAGGTGACATTAGTCAAATGTCAAAATTTTGTAATTTTTGAGTTAGTGAGTTAGTGGTAAGGTGGAAATGAACAAGTTAGACCCCCCTAACCTACCCAAACCCATCCTAACCACTTAAAACCTTAATCTCTACACTTCACTTACTTTATCACCCTTTTTACCCATGCCCTAAGGGGAAAAACGACCCCCCTTACCCAAAACCTTAATTATTTCACTTGATATTTTGTGTGGCCCCCTCAAATGTAAGGTGTGCCCTTCCTAGACATACACATCACTATTCCTAGGCCCCACGCTCCACTTCACTTGCACATGTGGCGCCCCTTCTCTCTAGCTCACGCCCTCCCTTCATAACTCACGCCCCTCCTCTTGCCAACTCATATGTTTGAGCTTTGACTCTTGTAGTGGGCCCCTCTCATGAGAGGTGCGCCCCCCCTAGCCTATCCTTTCACTCCCTTATGGTCCCCACGCCCTCCACCTCATCAATCCTATGCTAAAACCCTAGAAAGGGTGCCCTCTCTTTGAGATTCACTCTCTCTTTCTAAAACCAACACTTGGCATCAATCTAGATGCCTTCACTTAGCCTTTTTGGGTATAAGTAGACCCCCTCCCCACTCATTTTCTTCACCATTCTTTGAGCTACTGTTATGCTGCTGAAATTTCACTCCATTCTCTTGCTCTTACCACCAAGCCACCCACTCATTTGCTCTTGAGAGTCTTACTCTCACATTTTGGAATAATAGAGAAAAGCTTTAGAGGATTACGAAGAGATTGAAGAGTATTCTTGTTTCTTCCTACACATGAGGTGACTTTCATGGTTTTGGTTTGTGGTGTTGTAGCAAATAGATCTTGAGTTAAAAGTATTTTGCTTGGGTAAACTAATTGAAGAGTATTCTTGTTAGTTTATGTTCATCTCGAATAGCTTAGGATTCGTAAGTATTCCGTTCTAGGTTTATTCAAGTTAACTATCTATTTCCATGCTTCACCACTTTCTTTGAGTTTTGCAGGTCACTTCAAGAGGATTATTGGGATAGCATCCGGAGGAGCCTACCCTTAACCCTCTCTTAAACTCCTAGCTCTTTCTTATTGTCCATTTTATGTCTGCATTACATCTCAACTTTATTTCAGCATACTAACACTCTTAGATAGGTCATAATATCATATTTTATTTTTTTTGCAGATTTTTGTGTGAGAATTTTCTGTGTAAAAGCAGAAAATTTTCTCTAACTTTTGTTGTGTTTTTCAACATTTCCAGCAAGATTTTGCTTGCTGGTTTTTGCAGAAACTTACCAGCAACAAGGGGAAATGCTACCAAAATCTGTCCACAAGCCTCAACCAAGACATATCTTCAGTGGGTAACGAATTTCCAATGTTTTCCTAGTACATTTTTGTATATTTTTGTACTATGTCATTGATTTTTCCTTGTATATTTGTTAACTAACTTTTTGCCGACACCTTGGGAGTGTGCTTGGCCTAGCCAACCCCCCAAAATCGTCTTGGCTTGATTTTTTATTCATTTCTAAGTTATTCAATCAATTTTTTATTTTTTTGGTTAATATTGCTAAGATAGTTTCTGCCTAAGCAGTCGGCCAGGAGCCTATCTGACATTCTCTCTCTCCGGATCTCCGGAGCTAGAGAACGAACATTGAATGCCCTGCTTTCCTGTGCATTTATATCTTAAGAATATTAATCTAATGTTCCGGCACCTTGGGGGAGTCATCCCCAAAATCGCCCTGGGCTTAAGGAAAATTCATTTTTACTTGTTTTCAGTTTTGGTATTGCCGGCACCTTGGGGGAGTCATCCCCAAAATTGCCTTGGCTTAAAGGGAAATTAACTTTGATGATTTTCATGCTTAGTAGTTAGAAATATCTTTAGTTATCATCATTTGTTAAGTTCATTTCCTTTAAGTATCTCATCTTGTATGCTCACGCCCTCATTGGTAGATAGCTAAATGGTTTAGATGCAATTTTAAAGGCTCTAGCTCGTCTTGTCATTTAGTTGTTTACATCTTTTAGTTGCATATTATGTGAGATGGTTCAACTTCCCTTTTCATTTTGCTAAGTCATTCATTTCTCAAGAACTTTCATTTTTAAACTTAGCATATTTATGTGGATAAATGTTTAGCTCTTAGATCCAATCTTTGATACTCACTTTTAGCCCACGTCCTACTTCCTTTTTTTTCAATCGATGGTTTATGATCATGATGGAATAATGTGGTATTGGGCTTCTTAATGCTCACGTATTGATTCATGTTTCAACCACTTACTTGGTTTTAGCTCACGTCTTAGCTCATATCTTAAGCATTCACGTCTTAAACTTTATTGCAAGCACGTCTCACATCATTTATCTCGTGTTTATGGTCTAAACATCCACATCTTAGTCATTTTAAGCCACGTCTTGCACATATATGACCTTAATGTTCATGGTTTAAGCATCTTTGAGCTCACGTCTTGTTCATGGTTAAATACTTACTGCTTTGATGCTCACGTTTTTGGTTAGTGGTTCAAGCATTCACATCTTAGCTTCTTTTTAAGCCACGTCTTGCACATATCCATCCCATGTTTATGGGCTGGACATTTTTCACTTGAAGCACCCATGTCACCTTATCTTATGGTCTGAAATTTGCACATTTATAGTTTATATATCTTGCAAATACCCACGTCTATGCTTCTTTTCGAGTACTTTTCACATAAGTTTATCTCATGTTTATGGTGAATGTTTAACACTTGAATTATCTTTGTGCTTAAGCTATCTCACCTTGTGATATAAGGCTTTCACACTCACGTTTATATCTTGCAAAGTGCCCACGCTTCAGCTTTTATTTTCATTATACATGTGAATGGTTCATGGTTAATGGTTTAATATCTTGCAACGTTCCTTTCATATGATGATGTGTTGATGGTATAATCTCATTCAATATTTCCTTCACGTTATACTATGATGATGATGGTTTAAATTATACATTGCAAGCACTCGATTACACACATTTCAATTCGGCCATACGCTAAAAAGTAAAATTTTTAAGGTCTAAAACTTGTTTAAAAGCGACCCAACACACCTAAAGACCCACCCGCGGGTCCTAATAAATTTTAGCAACATTTTAGGGGCCTCATTCATCTTCCTCCACCATCTAAAATGGGTTTGAGGGACAGTCCAGGGGGAAGTGGCGGGGGACCGTCCCGTGATTTCGTTGGGGAGATCCCTTCTGGACTACCTCTTACTGTCAGGGCTGATCTTGGAAGCTAGGGTAAGGCCTCGTTAGCCTTACTATCTTGAGCACCAGGCAGTCATTTGGCCAAGGGAGGAGGAAGCTTGAGACACACACCTAGTTAGGGGGAAGGGAAATTAAAATCTATAAAATCTTTAAACAATTACAACACCTAGTTGCATAGATTACTTGTGTATGTTTTGGGGGGTATTAGATGTATGCATAGGCAAACATAACTTGTGGAACATTTCATTGCTTTATCTATCTTTTGCAGCTACATGTTTCTGTCCCTTTATGTTTACATAAGCAATTCAGTTTAATATTGAATATCTGGTTATCTGCTTACTGTGGGTGTGGATCAAGGAAGTCTTGAGTATCCCACTTGGGGAGGCAATACTTCCTTTGATCCTTGAGTGCTTTTGTGATTGTTGCTAGTGAAGGCAGTCCAAATGGAGTAAGTGTCATTTGGGGCATGCTTGGCTTATGTGTGTAAATTGCTTACATCTTGGCATATCTTGTATATCTTGTTACATTGGTGTATCTTTGTATCTAATTGATATATCTTGTATCTAGCTTATGCATCTTTATTTCTGATTTGTAAATCTTGTAAACATTGTAACACTTAGACATTCTTTGTATAGTTGTATCTTGTGGTTTGGGGTAGCTTAAACTTGTATCAATTGTAAAACTGTTGTAATTGAACCACCCTCAAACCTTAGTCGACCCCATTGCCCAACATAGGCACTAGTCTTAGTTGACTTAGGAAAAGGGATGACTCTCATGATAGTTTAGACTTGCACTTGCATTGTTGCTTGATCATCTTAGGCTAGTTTTCCCCCTTTGGCCTATAACGAATTAAAACTAACTCCTAGAACCTTTAAATTTAAAATTAACTTAGTAACTAGGGACTACCCCCCTTGGCTTCCCTAGGAGTAAGCCTAGAAAGAAGAAGTTCCAGTCAAGGTGACAGTGTGGACTTGGAACTTAGACATTGTGTCTCCGAGGGCACACTAAGTGAGTTGGACTTAGCTCACGTTAGCAAGTGTGCATTAGGACGGCAACAAAGTGTAAGTGAAAAGTAAGGGTAAATCCGTGCTTGGACTTATCCCAATATCCTCTCCTTGAAGTGTCCTGCAAAGCTTAAAAAAAATGTGAGACGAAGATAGATAATGATGGCATATATTAATAATTAAAATTAATTTCAATCATTAGTAAATGAAAATCAAATAAGCTAGCAATTATACAATCACTAAACCTAGTTAAGTAAACTACTTTTCCTAACAATTTACCTATAATCACACAAAATTTAAAACAAAACGATTTCACCTCATATGCATATAACGAGCCCAGACTACTCTTGAGATCCGTGTATCCTTCAAAGCATTTCCTTTATTATCCAAATGGAAGAAGTTGTAGCAACTAATTTCTACAAGTTCTTTAATAGCCACACCAATGAAGAGAAGTGACAATAATGATGAGAGAGGAAGAGAATGAGAAAGTGAGAAAATGGTAGCATAACAGTACAATAATGAAAGGTATCTAAAGAGAGATTGAGGGGTTTTTTATATAGCTTGATAAGCTAAGGAGACCCCTCTTGGATCTTCAACAAGTGTCAAACATCCAAGGGACAAGACAACTTAGAGACCAAAATGAGCCAATGAGAGACTAAGCTTTTAGGGTGAGGGGAAATGGAAAGAAGAGTTGGATGGGTGAAGAAAGCAAGGAAAGGAGGGGGCGAACTAGGCAAGTGAGGGAGTTGCTTGCTTTCATTTCCATCTTCCACAAGATTTATCCAAAATTTAAAGCATAAGCATGAGTTTGGAAGAGGAAAAACGTGAGGGGAGAATAGAAATCCGTGAGGTAGGAAGAAAGCGTGAGGGGGAGTGTGTGTGTCACACTCCAAAGTGTGATGTGAATGGTTAAGGAAAGGTTTAAGGGACCCATGCTCTAAATTAAGAGAGCTTCAAAAAACCTACGTGGGAGTGGAGATGCATTTCCAAAGGGGAAAGCGTGAGTGTGAGGGCGTGTGGGAGGAGAGTGGGGGAGTGTGTGGGACACACTACCAAATGGGATGTGATAGGTGGATGAGAGTTCTACGCCTTCAAGATAATGGAGACTCCAAGTATTACGTGGAGGAGGAGGATGCATTTCCAAAGGAATGCGTGGGTTTAAGTTAAGGATGCGTGAGCTTTACGTGAGGGAAAGGTGAGTTTGAGGAGGAGTGTGTAGATCACACTCCTAAGTGGAATGTGAATGGATGATGAGGGACCCTCATTCCATTACAAAGGAAAAAACCAACTTTAATATGGGAAGGGAGTACGTAAGCTCAAAGGGGGACGTAGATTTAAGTGGGGAGTGTTGACCGCCTCTTCAACTAGGGGGTCAACTCCATGTATCATGAAGATATGCATCAACAAATGCAAACATGTCGAAGACTTTTTGGTTCTACAGGGCATTTTTTGCTCCAGCACATAGTTTTGTAAGCGGAATTACCGCACCCCTACCCGTGTTTATAATGTAATAGGTCTACATGGATCATGTTAGGTCAGTTGCCTTAGGGTTTCTTCATTAGGAGAGGTCCTTTCACTGAGTGTTTTTTATCCTCAGGAGGTTAATGTGGCTTAACTAGTCGGGTTAATCTCCCTTGAGTTTTTCACTCCCACCCAATAAATCCTCCAAAGTGGTGAAAGGTGTTCTAATGAAGTTATTCCTAGGTAGCTAGTGTTTAGGAATGTTGTAAATGACCATGTAAGATAGCACGCGAAATTTCGCGAAGTTTCGTCAAGTATAGCTAGGTTTTTTTTAAGGTTCTGAATTAATTAATTAATTAATTCTGGGTATTTAATGTAAAACTTAGGTCCCAGGATTTGTAATAGGGGTACTTGTACTAAAAAAAAATCTAATGAGACCCCCTTCACCCGTGGACCAAGTTTCAACTCAGTCGGACAAGTTTTGCTAGGTTGTTTGTCTACTTAGGAGTTTTTCGGGAAAATGGCGGTTTTAAGTGCCAAACCCGGAACATGGGAAAATGTAAATTTTGTAATAGTAGTCCAAGTTAGATGAAATAAGTGGAAAATAATGATGAGAGATACCCCACCTACCTATCCTAACCCTTTACCCACCTTTTAAACCCACCTTTAATTAAATTTACCCATTTATTTAATTAATGTTTAATTAACTCCCCACTTAAATCTACATCCCCCTTTGAGCTTACGTACTCCCTTCCCATGTTAAAGTTGTTTTTTTTCCCTTGTCATGGAATGAGGGTCCCTCATCATCCATTCAAATTCCACTTAGGAGTGTTCTCTACACACTCTCCTCACCCTCACGTAAGGCTCACGCATCCTTAACTTAAACCCACGCAATCCTTTGGAAATGTGTCCTCCTCCTCAACGTAATACTTGGAGTCTTCATTGTCTTGAAGGCATAGAAATCTCATCCACCTATCACGTCCCATTAGGGAGTGTGTCCCACACACTCCCCCACTCTTCAACCTCACGTCACGTACCCTCACGCTTACCTTAATGCTTACGTCCCCTATCTTGTTTGAAAATGGAAACATCGTTCTAAAAAGAGGTGGATTCTAGTTTAAAGGAAGGCGTGGGCCTTGCCTTCAACCCATACGCCTACCCTTTTCATCCACGTCACACTTAAAAGTGTATCCCACACACTTTTCCTTTATCCCTCACGTCCTTTCCTCCCTCAAGCTCATGTTCCTTTCCTAACTCACACTTTCTTTTGTTAAAAAGTGGAGAAAGCTCATGTAGATATGGAAACATCTCTCTTCAAAGCATGCAACTCTCTTTTAATTGGTATGTGGGCCTCCTCATGCCTAATACGCTTCCCTCACTTACCAAATTCTCCCCTCCTTCCTTGATTTCTCACCCATCCACTTCATCTTTTTCCATTTCCTTCAACCTAAAAGCCTATCATCTCATTGTCTCATCTTGGTATTTGAGTTGTCTTGTCCCTTGGATCTTTGACAAGTGTTAAAGATCCAAGAGGGGTCTCCTTAGCTTCTCAAGCTATTTAAGAGACCTCTCACTCCCTCATTTATCACCTTTCATTATTGCACTGTTATGCTATTGTTTTCTCACCATCTTATTCTCTTCCTCTCTCATCATTATTGTCACTTTTCTTCATTGGTGTGGCTCTTGAAGAACTTGTAGCAATTAGTTGCTACAACTTCTTCCATTTGGATAATAAAAAGAAATGCTTTGGAGGATACACGGATCTCAAGATTTGTCTAGGCTCTTTGCATGCATATGAGGTGAAATCGTTTTGTTTTAAATATTTGTGTGATCATAGGTAGAGTGTTGGGTAAATTAGTTTACTTAACTAAGTTTAGTGATTGTATAATTTCTAGCTTATTTGATCTGCATGTACTAATGATTAAAATTAGTTTTGATTATTGATATATGCCATCATTATCTATTTTCGTCTCACATTCTGTTTAAGCTTTGCAGAGCACTTCAAGGAGAGGATATTGGGCTAAGTCCAAGCACGAATTTACCTTTACTCCTCACATACACTCCAAGTTATTTTTGATATTGTTCACTTTTTCTCATTCTTCATTTCAGTAGCTAACATGCTTAGATAGTTCACCTAAAATCATTTAATTTTTTGTTTCTTGTATGCACGAAATCTTTGCCTAAAAACAAAGATTTCATAACATTTTTTGAGTGTGTTGTAGCTCAAATCAACAAGCAATAGCTTGCTGATTTTTGCAGATTCTTACCAGAACAAGAGGACATGCTGCCCAAATCACATTCACAACACACCCTCCAAACAACTCCTCTCACTGGGTAACGTTTTCTTCTTCCTGGTCTACTTTAAAATACTGTAAACGCAAACCTGAAGGAGTTGTACCCAAGCGGCTTGCTTTCCTTTCAGTCTTTACTTTGCAAGCTTAGCTAGAGTAGTCGTGATTTCTACATGCATGCTTAATTTAAAATAATCTAGAGTAGATCTCATAACATATACTAGCTTAGAGCCCGTGGAGGCATCGTGAATATTTTTCTTTCAGTTTATCTTACCTTGCATGCAATATTTAATTTCTTAAAGCTTCACCTATCACACATGCATGCGCTAATCGGTTAATTAACTTTTCGGTTCTGTCTTTTACTTTACAAGCAAGTAACTATTTCTTAAGTCCTCCATCTTATGTACATGCATGCAAGTATCGATATCTTAAGGGCTTAATCAACATTTTACAATTCCGCAAGTTATTTTCAGTTCTCACATTTCACATTTGCAATATAACACTTAAGAACTCATTTGGCAACTTCTTTGTTAAAGGGCTTCAGCCTTCACGTATTTCAATTTTCAGTACTTTGGCAACTTTGTTGAGAAAGCTACAAGCACTCAATCACACTTCACAATATTTATCTCATAGATCTAAAATTCATTAATTAGACTTAATAGGACACCTTAACTCACCATCTTCGCCACTTAAAAATTGGGGTTCTGAGGAAAGCCACGAAAATATTCCGGAGTACTCGGCCTTAGGGTTGACCTGTGAAGCTAGGGTAGGCCTCATTGCCTCACTTCTTGAGCATCCGACAACCACTTGGTAATAGGGGGAGGATATTTTTGGGTTGACATCTAGATAGGGCTAAAATTAATCTCACACTTAATCACTTAATTTAATTGTCAGTCTACAACACCAAGCAATACAGTTACACACTTGCAAGTTCACCGATCTCATTATCTTTCAATTTACATTCATACGCAAGTTATCATTTATGTGTTGTAGAATTTCTACTTAAAGTGGTTATATCTCTTCATCTGGAGCACTTTACATTCAAAGCTTTCATCTTTATTTTGTTCCTTTATCTCGTGGTGTGATCCTTCAAGAAGTGCACATCCACCTGGACGCATTCTCTTGATTGGGTCTTAAGTGCTTTGCGTCTCTTGGCCATTGAAAAGCAGTCCAACGGAACTCTATCTGTTGTGAGCATGCTTGGCTTCATGTGTTGATGATTTCTTTATCTTGAGTATCTTTAATTCCTGCACATGCAAGTAAACTTGTTATTATATTGTCTATCTTGTATCTAGTATTAATCTATATATATGATATATTCTTTTGTATCTAATTGTATCTGTCTTATTGTAATACTTTGTAACCTATCTTGTAACGAACATTCCCCCTAACATAGTTGACCCCACTGCCCAATCTTAGGCACTAGTCTTAGTTGCCCTAGGAAAAGGTCTGACTCTCATACTTAGATAGTTGCATCTTGCATTTGTTGATTGACATCTTAGGCTAGATTCCCCTTAACCTTTTAACTAATTAAAATCAACTCTTAAAACACTTAAACTATCAATCTCATCTAGTAACTAGGGTCTACCCCCCTTGGCTTCCCTAGGAGTTAGCCTAGACGGAAGAGGTTCAAGTCAAAGTGACAACGTGGACTTTGAACCTAGGCATTGTGCCTCTGAGGACACACTAAGTGAGCAGGACTTGGCTCACATTTGCAAGTGTGTATAAGGACGGCAACATCTTTGGCGTCGTTTCCAGGGATAAGTCATTTATCCTTGATCTTTTACGACTTAACTTTTTAAGAACTATTTATTCTTTGAACTTGCATTGGTTGCTTTCGTGTGATTCCTTTACAAGTGGCGACTCCATTGAACAAATCTGTCAAGTATACTGCAAGGAGCAATCCTTATGGGCTGCTTGAAATTCTTGGAGAAGAAGAACTCACTTATATCCAATTCTTGTTCCAAATTAATAATTAACAATTGTTTTCCTTCTTGTTTTGCTTTGTTTGATGCTCTTGTTTGTCTGAGAGAAACTTTGCCATCTGGTGACTCCACTTTAAAATAATTTGACAAATTATTTTTCAAGAAGGAACTCACGGCTTGTTTCCTTCATCCTTGAACTTGAAAAGGTTTTTGGATGAAGTTAGCATGTTTCCCTTCTTGTCGGATCCTTAATAATTTTGGGTCCTAGTCCTTTTCTTTAGGCCTTTGTTTAAATGTCTAGTTAGAAATGGATGGTTTTTTTTATCCTATTGATTTTTCAGGAATTGTTGGTTACCCTCATGATATATCTGAAGATGTTATTGATAACATTCCTGACTTTTATGATCATGATCATGCTGGTGCTCACATCTGGGCTTTCACTAAGTGTATCGAGAAATGGTGTAATCCGCCTATTTATGAGGATGTTCTAATGCAATTATTTGTCTTTACTCTTTGATGTGCTAAAGAAGAGCCTCAAAGACGGAACCCTAGGGGAGAAAGGCTCACTTCGGTATTTCAAAAACAAGGCCTCATGCTCTCTCCTCCTTCCTGGAAAACGACTAGCTCAGATAAAGCACAAAAACAAGACAAGAGGACTTAAAGAGGGAGAGTGTTGCTATGGCAAGGCTCTTTCATCAAACCCTAAAAGAAAACGACCCTAGGTGTAGATAACATAAGCCTGGGGCGTCCTCTTCTTCTTGAAGTAAAAAAAGTATGGCTAGCTAAAGGGAAGAAGAAAAATGAGTGTAGCTATGGCTAGGCTCTCTTCTTCTTCATCAATGGATAAAAATTTTTCTATCAGAGGACATGAGACAACAACCTTCTTGTGTGTTTGTCCCCTAGGGTTTTGATTCAGAAAATTATAAATACATGTAGGAAATAAGACTACAACCATTCAATCAAGAAGTTTTGCAGAAAAATACTTACAATTACTCAAGAAATAATCATGCAAACCCTAGTTGTAACACCTTCCTTCAAGAAAAACACCATAGAATGCCAAATATCTCTTCCTTCAACAAGTGCGCCTTCCTCAAATCAGCCAATAACCCAAATAGGGCCCAAATTTCAGACCTCACCAAGTGGTGAGTGATAGATCATGATAAAATGAGACCCCCTTTCCCTTGGCCATGCAACCAAAGGTCACTGGCCTGGCATGGTGACCAGATGATGGCAATGTCATAATGCTATATACCTATGAACATAATGGGCCAGCTCGTGATGAGACCTCCCATCCTCTTGGTTAGGTCTTGTTTTATTATTTTTCTTAGGGTCCCTTTAGTTTCTTATCGAGAGGCTTTTTATTGCCTTCTAGGGGATCCCCTGGGTGAAGCATCTCTAGGTTTTATTTCTTATGGATTTTATCTTTTACTAGATGCTTTTACCCCCTGGGCCTTTAGCCCCTTCTTCCCACAAGACAAAGTGTAACCCTCAAAGGTCATCCTAATGGTCGGACTAGGGGAATGGGATAGATGTGCGGGGTATAATATGTAAAATGATAAAATGGTGGGAGCGGACGATGGCTCTGAAAATCCCCCTTGGTGGCTAACCAAAACCCATGAATACAAGCTTCCTAAGTCACCCCGTCAATCACCCCCAACAATGGTCAAGTGGATTAGTGTAAGATCCAAGAAGTCATCAGAAATGAAAGGAACCTAATGCATATATAAGAGGGATATAACGATCAAATATGACACATACCATGATACCTTGGACCAATTACCTCATGAAGCAAGAGTCCTCTCCAATGCAACTCCAAGACGATGGTGATGGAAGCTGTTGCTGCTGACAGGACAAATCTGGCAAAGAAGAAGAAAGATGGGCTCTCCAGGGCCATGCTCAGGTCAATCCTGCTCTCGGTACTCCATGTCTAGGACCTGTGGGCCTCGAGACATGATCTCCTAGTTATCCCTAGATATCGGGGATAACATCTGGCTCCAACTCGGGGACATGTGCTAACTGTAGAGTGCATGAGAACCTCAACAATCTCTGGCATAAACCTGTAGACCTGCTCACACTTGACAAGAAAGCATCAACAACAAAAGGTGGGGTGGTATTTCCACCCCGCAAAACAATACATGTGCATATAAAGTAATCGTAAATGAAAATATAAAGAAAAACACTTACCTGCACTTACCTGTTGGCTACACGTTGGTGTAATCAAATAACCAGTGAAGCCAAGGCAACAACGATCCTTGATACCTGCCTTTTTGCTTCATCATAAACCAAAACAATGATAAATCAAGCCCAAAAATGTCATGAGTTAGAATATATATCACATCACCGGGAAAGTCAGAATCTAACTCATGGAGGTGGGTGGGAGGGAGAAAACCATGCCAAGTCTTTCTCTAAGAAAATTACTTGATCATATCCAAGAAAGGATCATGAAAGGTACAAGGTTCAGAAAACCGACTCAAATGGCCTGTAAACTAGTTACCTAGGACATCCTCACGCTCTAAAGTCAAGGAAGGAATCGACAAGGATTTAGCAGACGACTGGCAAACTATCAAGGGAAAGTTGAAAAAATGATTAGAGCTAGCATTATCCAACTAACCCTTGGAGTCTAGGGTTTGCCCAGGAGGAAACTCAACATAAAAAAGGTACTTCCCAACTACACCTTTAATGGAAAATCAAGGCAAAGTAATAACAGGTGGTTGGGGTGAGAAATCATGAGAAACCTTCTTGAGGCAAACAATATCCTTACTTGTATTAAAATCTAAGCACAACGGTGGTTGGTAATCATTTTCATGAAAAGAGTCCAAATTCTCAGAAGGGTACTCATCAAAAATCTCAAGGTAAGGTTGAAAATCATCAGAAAAATGAGGTACTAGGTCATCCTTGGTTTTTTGAAAGGTACAAGTGAAAACCTCATCTCCTTGTTGCCATTGGTCGGAAGTAATCTGTTGTGAAAAATGCGAGGGCAACAACTGGAAATGACTCTCAGTGTCATAGATGGGATCTAGGTCATAACCAACTATATCCCACCTACGTCTCCCAACATGTATGAATTCATCAATGTTATCAATAATGTCATTATCTGTGTCATAACATGGAGGGTTTGAAACATCTGAAAATTCATCCTCCTCTTCATCATAAAGTAAAGATTCATCAAAAACTAGGGGAGGAGGGTAACTTACTGTTTCTTCCTGTGCAGGGGATTCGATAGCTTTGGTGTTTCCAGCATGCATTATTGCTTCATCATCATGAACTGCTTCTTTCTCTTCGATTGCACAGCAAGGAACATCCACTTCGTTCAAGGCTTCCATTTCTTCCTCACTCTCTGAGTCATGGAACAAGGTGTCGCTGGTGTTAGCGTCGGAAGTCACTCCTGGATTGCTTGTAGGAGAAGAGCCCGACACCCATCAGTTTAATGTCATGATTTGTTTATAAAGGGTGATCAAATGGAGATAAAGACTTGAGGAGATATCATTCTAACTCAGGGACTGGGTCTGGTATGTAAAGAACCAAGGAGGTTTGGAATCCTAACTTCAGCCAGTAGGTTGATTAAAAGATGAGCAGGTGGAAGACTTAGGAGAAAATGAACAAACATCTCTGGGCAACAGGCTTGCAGCGGTTTGTGGGGAAAAAACTCTGAAAGTAGGATCCTCCTGGTTCAGGGCTTCAAGAAACTGAATAGAAGACTCGACTGGATCCTCCAATTCCAAGTCATTCAACGTTTAAGAAATCACAGGAACCGGCTAGAGGCTCCGTAACCATTACAGTGATCCATTACAACATCATCCTATAATAGCTACAGCTCGACTGGATCCTCCAATTCCGAGCTGCTCTAACACAGTGTAAACAAAGACATGAAAGAAACTGACATTCATAAGGCAAGAAGTCTCAAAAGTTCATACATAACCAGAGCAACAATGCTTCATTAAAAATTTACAACCGGGAGCTCAGCTCAACCATCAATGCTTACAAAATACAAAGACTGAGTTTATATACTCAGGAAAAATCTCCTTACAGAGGCGTGCCCAGTCACCTAAGGCTTGGTGTCACTTCACTTCAGTCAAACTCGTACTGATATCTTCTTTTAAGTGCCATCTTAACTACGCATGGCTCCTGCGAGGGGAGTAGCTGAGCCATTAAGTATCGAGCTAGCATGTACAGACTTCCTCCGGCTAGTCGAGAAATCGGCATGGCTTCTCTAGAAAAATGGGTACATAGGACCCTCTTGAGCAGATCGCTCGCTAGGCCCTCCATACTTCGCACTTAATAACCGAGGAGAGGTTTCAACTACCTCTCCTTGCCTTCATTTACTCCGAGCGAGAAATAGTATTGATCTCAGATCCGACAGCGCCTGGAGATCGCGATGATCCCTTCTGCAACTGAAATCGGTGCCTCGACATTCTTTACACAACTCTTTTTCTTTCCCCAAGTGACCATGGGTCGTGACCACGTGCTTATTTCTAATGCGCTGTCGACATTCGCGAATGGGAAGAAGCTGCTCCTGCAAATTGAAATCGCGATGAGCGAAACGCCGAGGTGGCTCAATTTGGTGCCATGCGTCCCTTTGAGATCTGACGGTCTGGAACTTAC
>JASDQU010010323.1:161718-173540 GCA_032191745.1 Picea mariana | reverse complement strand
GAGGTGATCCTGACCTCATCCTTCCTGAAGATACACAGTGGGGAAACATTGGTAAGAAGGTCACCAACTTTTTAATTTTTAAGATGTTTTTGTATTTTCATCATATTAAATGTTTTTGGTTTTGTAACTTTTGTCGAAGACTAACACCAAAATGTATTGATAACACAGATGTTGGGGCCTACAGACCTGCTGGGAGTTCTCTTGTTCAGCGGCGAGGAGAAGCAGTAGTTCCATTCCCCCAGCATGCTGAGGACTACTTTACTGTGGAGCAAAATTTAGAGGGCTTGATGCATGATGTTTCAGATATGCCTCTGGAAGAGATCCCACAACATGATCAGTGTCATACCGTGGGGGTTCCTGTCTCTATGGGTCGTTTGCTCCGTAGAGTAGCCAGGGCTTTAGTATGCTATCGTGAACATCATTGATGTCATGATATCGTTATGTAGAAGCTATGAGCTTCCATTTTTTATCTTTTTGGTCTTCGGACACATTTTGTAACAAACAAAATTTGATCGTTATATATATATACATGGTTTTTACCGGCTTACTTTACACTTGTGTATATGTGTTTGATTTATAAATTGTTCAAATGCTTGTCTAATACATAATTAGCTAACGCATCTGTCAATGTATTAAGACTTCTCGGAATGTGTTGATATTCGATATAATCAAAATGTCTTTCCAAGAGGCGAATCCGCAAATATACTCTTAATAATGTAGGACTTCGGATAGAATAAACATTACTTAACTGTAGCACCACTAACTGCGAGTCAAGTCGCACAACCAAACGACGAATTCCAAGAGAGATAGCATCAACCAATAACTCAATCACGGTGCTATACTCTGCGATGTTGTTGGTTGCTCGCCCAAGACATACACCTCGTAAAGATATAAGCTCGTTTGTTGGGGCATAGATAGCCCAAGCAGCGGAAGCTAGATTCTGAGTACTACGGCTAGCACCGTAGGCGAAGCCAATATAAGGTAGCGAATACTCCGACATCTGACAATCAAACACAATGTAATCGTAAGGGTAGAGACCAAATAACGTCAAACTCAAAGCTAAAAGTAATCACACACACTCAGTATGATACATAAAAATACAAATACTTCATGCACAAATGACTCGTGCATAGTATTTCTTTAAGTACAACCCATTTCTGGGTTCGCTCAAAGGTACCCCATCATAATCCACTAGCTCATATGCTCCCTTCGTCAAAACTTTGCTAACAATGTAAGGCCCATGCCACATGGGTTCGAATTTCCCAGCTCCTAAGACATATTTATCTTGTGCATATAAAATAACAAGATCTCCTTCAGAGAAGACACGAGGTTTAACATGTTTGTCATACTGTGCCTTAACACGTTTCTTCTGGGCTTCGATTACTAAAGTAGCATCACAACAAGTCTCATCTAATCGCATTAAATACAACAGACGTTCCTCTTCGGCAGAAGTATTAGGTAAGAGCTCTACGGCTAGTTTCAAAGACAGTATTTCGCATTCTATAGGTAGAATGGCTTCCATGCCATAAACTAATCGAAAAGGTGTGAATCCCGTGGCAGACTTAACAGACGTCCGATACGCCCACAACGCCGAAAATAACATTGTGTGCCAGCTAGTTTTATGTATTCCTATCATCCGTCGAATCATAGTGATAAGAAATTTGTTAATGGCTTCAACCTGGCCATTATCTTGTGGATAATAGGGAGTTGAGCTATCATGACGAAGGCCCAACTTCTCTGTAAGTTCAGACATCATATTATTTCTAAAATGATTACCGTGATCGGTGACGATAGCCTGAGGAACACCAAAACGAGTGATGACATGGTTGAACAGAAAAAGTGTTACAGTCTTCCCAGTAGTATCGAATGTCAGCATTGCCTCGGCCCACTTAGTAAAATAATCAACAGCTACAATAATGTACCCATGCCCCCCGACCGAGTGAGGGTGACATGTCATGAATTCAATGCCCCATTTAGCGAAAGGACCTACTGAGACTACAGGGTGAAGAGGAGCGGGATGCGACCGAATCTTCTGATTATAGGTCTGGCATGCATGACACTTCTGAACAGCAGTGATGCAATCTTTAAACAACGAGGGCCAAAAGTATCTTGCACGTAAGATTTTCTGAGCAGTAGCATACCCAGACATATGACTGCCACATGCTCCCGAGTGGCAATCATTCAAAGCTCTCTCGGCTTCTTCAAAGTTTAAACAACGTCGAAACACAGAGTCAACACCTCGACGATAAATAGTATCGCCGAGAATAATATAATTACGTGCTTGATAACGAACACGACGTCGTTCGGCACTAGACAAAGCAGGCCAAAAAGTTTGAGTTTGGAGATATATAATGATATCTCCGTACCAAATATCATCGGTATTTATAAGTAAAAGTGACTCGTCAGGTAACGAATCAACTGCTACTTTTTCCGTTGCAGTGTGGGGAAAGTCACAAATTAACTCAGCGAAAACTAGAGACTTCTTCGATGTGGCACGATCAAATTCCAAATCGAACTCCTGGAGAATAAAAATCCACTTGGAGTACTTTCCCCCCAGCAATTGACGAGTCAATATATGTTGCATGGGGTTACAGTGGGAAATCACTGTAGTTTTCCTAGCGAGAATGTAATGACGAAAACGTTGGACTGCTTGAACCGCAGCCAAGGCCAGCTTCTCAACATGTTGATATTTAATTTCTGTAGAAGTTAAACTTCGACTCAGGTAATATATAACATGTTCATCGTGGGCATCATCCTCTTGAACGAGAACCATGCCGATGGTATACTCGGACGCAGCTAAATAAAGAAAGTAATCTCGACTATAGTCTGGAGGAAAAAGAAGAGGAGCTTTGGTAAGGGACAACTTCAAGGCTTCAAAGGCATCATTAGCAGCTTTATCCCAAACAAACTCAGAACCTTTATTTAGAAGATGTGTGAAACCCCGAGTAATTTCAGCGTAATTCGGGATGAATCGATGAAGAAAATTTTCTTTCCCCTGCAAACTTTGTAACTGGTGCAAAGAAGAAGGAGGAGGGAGATTAAGAATCGCCTCGACCTTAATAGGTTCCACCCGGATCCCATGGCGTGAAACAATAAAACCGAGGAGTCTTCTGGATTCTACGCAAAAGACACATTTATGTGGATTTAAGCGAATGCGATAGAATCGACAACGGAGGAAAATCGCACGGAGATGCATAGGGTGATCGATTCGACGTAAAGAGTGAGCCGGAAAATCGTCCAAATATGGTTGAACAATATGCTTGATATCGTGAAATGCATAAGACATAGCACATTGGAACGTAGCACCTGCGTTCTTTAGACCGAAAGGAAGTTTACGGTAGGCGAAAGTACCCCAAGGACAAATAAAAGTTGTTTTGTGTTGGTCCTCAGGAGCGATATTGATTTGATTATAGCCGGAAAATCCATCCATGAGAGAAAAGATTTCGCTGTCGGCACAATCATCGATGATATGGTCGACGAAAGGAGTTGAAAAATTGTCCTTAGGAAAAGCTTTGTTGATATCTCGATAATCAACAAAAATGAGAATACTACCACCTTTTTTATCGATCGGTACGGGGTTAGAAACCCATTCTGTCAATGCCACAGGATAAATAAAACCGGCTTTTAGAAGTTTTTCAACTTCGAGTTTAATGGCCGCGGCTTTATGTGGATGGACAGGACGGAGGCGCTGCCGGACTGGTTTGGCTCTGGGGTATGTCTTAATTTCATGCACCACAATAGACGGGTCAATACCCGGCATCTCTTCATAACTCCATGCAAAGATATCACGAAATTCTTTAAACAAGGAAGTGTAAGTGACAATTTCTTCGGGAGAACACGAAGTTCCAATATTAACGTTCTCGACTATCCCAGGTTTCACGGAAATATCTATGGGTATCATGGGTGAAATGTTACTCAGGTTCCCTTCAGCAAACACATCCTGTGTGAATTGGGGAACAGTGGAGATAACAACAACAGTCGACGGAGGTGAAATCCGTTGATAATTCTCAAGAGTCTGTTGTCCCAGAAAAAGTATGGAACGATGATGTCCATCGTCCCAAGGGGTGTCATCTAAGATAGACATGATCATTTCATCAGTCGGAAAGACGACATGAAAAGGATCTGGAGACAACTCCTCACAAGAAGAAGTAGGAGGGGTTGCCGATTGAATGGCGTGGTAATCAGACTCAATCGGACTTAACAGCATAACGTTGCCGAAACGAACATGATCTCCAGGATCAGGTACTATCCAAGGGTCATCAGAGACTGGAAGTTCACGAGGCGCAGTAGAGATCATGTTAATAGATGCAACTGACGGGTTAGGAATATTGGGTGGGGGTGGTATGGGGAAAGTACCCATTAATGCAGAATCTTTTAGAAGACCGACTCCAACGTTCTCATAACCCGCAGGGGTGTTCTCTATGAACGGCACGTTGCCCGCACGAGTATCAGAATTGAAAAAAGCAAGTTGATCAACCGTGACCACTTTACCTTGGTGAGGAAATCGTAGGACATGAAAAAGGGTGGACACTATTGCACGCATAGAATCGACCCAACTTCGACCAAGTAGAAGATTATAATCAAGAGGAGTATCAAAGACTTCGACTTCCACTTGGACGGTTTTACCTTCCAGAGTAACAGGCAACGATGGTAGAACACCATAAGGTTTAAAACATAATCCATTGAAGGCTCGCAAAGTGTTTTGTGACTCGGTTAACGGTGGAGAGCCAATGGCTTTCCAACAAGAAAAAGACATTACATAGGTAGAGGCACCTTCATCAACAATTGTTCGACAAATGCTCTTGTCCGCAACAACAACTTGTATTTGAAATGCAAGTTGTGCGGGTAACCTGGGAATATGTTCTGTCAAGTCAAAGACTATTAAATTCTCGTCTGTAGGATCAATTCCACCTATGGATTTCAACAGAGCCCTTCGCTGTGCAGGACAGGACTGAAGGACTTCAAGGGCAGACATCGCTGAAGGTGCCTGGGCCAGATCTTCTACAATGCTATAGTTCTGAGCCGCACGCGCATGAGGATTGAATGCCAATTTCTTAACGACACCTTTGGGGGGTGGTCGTATAACTGTATCAAGGTTCGGTCTTTCGAGATGAAGAGGACCGGTTGTAGGTGGATTCGGTGGAGAGGTAGATACCAAATCAGGAGGTGTATCATCAACCTTCTCTTTAGAAGAAGTATAGTCTTTGGCTCGAGTGGTAAGTGTAACAGTGTCTTTCTTTGAATCACCAGTGCACATTAAAACGTAGGATTGTGTAGAAGTAGAGGGTTGATCATGAATGACCAACGAAGCCTGTTGTTGAGACGGGAAAGGTTGAGACAAAATAGCCGGAGTAGAAGGTTTCGGTGTAGATTGAAGGAACTTATGAACTTCAGCACGTCGCGGACAATCCTTTGTATAGTGATCGTCATTACACATAAGGCAAGGATAGCGTGGTTTTCGCTTATCCCGTTCATCAACAGCAGGAGGTTTGGTTTTCTCATTGGGATTAGTGTTTTTACCCTCCTTATTCTTGCCTCTCCCATTCCTATTTTTGGTATTCTTACCAGTCGGTGTAGTTTGAACAGCGTTCACTTCAGAGGTTTTACCGGCGGGAGGAGCAGGAGACGGAGCATTTTGAACATTAGAAGAATTGGATTTTGGGGTTGTAGTTGACACGGAATGTGAATGGGCATGAGTAGTCCCAATCACGCCATCAGCTTCATGGGAAGCAACTGGAGCAGTAGAAGTGTTGGAAGTACCAGGATGAGGTAAATCAGGTAGTAAGTCATACAAAGTGCCCGTTTGCGAATAAACGAGATCTAGATATTGAGCACGACTGATAGCCTGCTCTTCAGTGACAACACCGCCCATAGCAATGTCTTTACCAATTTTGTTTACAAAATATTTTGTAAACCATTCGGCCAGTAACTGATCAGGAAGCTCGAGTTTAATGAGACGTCGCCTCCGTCGCCACTCATGGATGTGATCAGAGATATGAGTGCTAGTACTTTCTTTAAAGGAGGTTAAAATATCAGTCCCTGTATCGTAACGAATCGGTAACTGGTAGTGTGTGAGGAAGGCCATGGCAAGAGTGTTGAAATCTGAAAAGAAACCTCGTGGTAATTCAATGTACCACTTCGCAGCAACACCTGTAAGGGTGCGTTGAAAAAGACGCAATCTAATGGAGTCATCCATCAAGGAGTTAGACGAACACCACAAATGGAAAGTCATGACGTGATTATTTGGGTCCTCTCCCACCTTCCCATCGAATTTTGGAATGTCCGATGGAAGCTTTGCAGGGATAGCAGGCCATTGGGGAGAGTGACGAATAGGATCGTTCAAAATCCTAGACAAATCTGGCAAATCTAAAGTGGCAAGAAATGGCAATTGTCGATTCACCTAAGGGTACTGGTGACTTTGGGGTGGAAGCCCCGTCGGTAGACCAGTGGGTGCATATGCAGTTTGCCCCCAGAGAGAAGATCCTGGTTGCCCCTGTGGTGGTAGAATCGGGTAGTAACCCCAAGGATTTTGACCTTGAGTCTGGGTGGGGACCTGGGGTTGAGTAGACGGAACTAAACCCCAAATAGGATTAATCACCCCTGGATACGGCTGGCCTTGAGTAGGGATAGTTTGTTTCCCCCCAGGGTTTTGAGGAACATTTTGCATAAGTTGAGTCCAATACTGAGCCAATGCAGGAGGGATGTTTTGTCCTAAAGGCGAGTTTGGTCCCCCCATTAAAGGGACATTTCCACCCAAAAATTGTGTGCCAACCAGAGGTTGTGTAGTCACTATGGTTTGTCCGGGAAAAGGAACTGTGCCACTTAGTCCACCAACAGGAATTTGGACATTAGGTGCAACGGTCGGTATATTAGCAATAGGATTAATATTTCCAGTGGGAAACTGAGGGAGTGTCGGTATGAAACTAGGAATAGGATGTCCAGGGAACTGAGGACCACTAGGAGAACCCGCAGGAGTTTGTGGAGGTGTTGGATGCGGAACATTCAATGCAGGATTCAATGCATGGTAACCCGGGGGAAAAGTTGGATTAACTGCCGAAGTTCTCTGGGTATTAATAGGGGCAAGAGTAGTTGTAGGAATTCCGGTTTGGACACTCGTAGTGTTTGCAATATGAGCCATCTCAGGAGGTAAAATAAAACGATAACTAGTAGTCGCTGGCATAATTTCTGACTCGGGAGACTCAGGAGATTCAGGACCAAACAAAACTCGTCGAAAATCACCCGACCAAGAAGGACCTTGGCCTACTACACCGTGAGAAGGTCCCGCGATTGATTCAGGAGGAGGAAGATCGTCACCAGAAAGATGAAATCATCCAGAAGGTCTTTCACCACGACGAATGCGATAATCCTCTATAGTATTGTGAACTCAAAATTCAGCAAGAGGATCAGTAGGGTCTACTTATGGAGGTGGTGTAAATACTTCTGGGACGTCACTTACGTCCACATGTGTTAAAGTCACAAGAGGGATTTCACCCGGATGAGGAGAGTCCTCATGAGTACCCTCAGGTGTTGTTGTGTGCAAAGCTTCGGAAACTTCCGGATGTTCCAGAGACAAACCTTGCATCCTACGTGAACATCATGGAGGGGCAATTGTAAACAAGTAACAAAGTCCCCAACGAAAATCCTATGGTCAACTATGAGAAACAAACAGCACACCCTAGTAAACAAAATCTAGAAGCAATCACCAAGCAAACAAAACCTTCTAATTTCGAAGCCACTAGTTGGTGATGAAATCCAACATCGCAACAACGAGACGAGAAGGGGCGGGGCCAAGGTAGAAAAGTTACGTTGACGACCTGCTTAACATACTTACGCCCTGGTGCAATCTCCCACACATAATCGTGGGTATACCCTCCAAGGAGCCCGAGTGAGTTTGGTCAACATCGATTCCAGGTACTG
The DNA here is from genome assembly GCA_032191745.1 of Picea mariana. NCBI lineage: Eukaryota > Viridiplantae > Streptophyta > Pinopsida > Pinales > Pinaceae > Picea > Picea mariana. The sequence goes on along the minus strand of JASDQU010010323.1, from coordinate 165,623 downwards.
TGAAGAATTTCCCCTTCACAGTCACCTTAGGTAAGTACCTAGAGAGAAAGGCCACTAAGGTTACCACAGGAAACAATACTGCCTGGGGAAACAGTCGTCAGTCCGATCCACACGCAAGGGCAGGGTATCGAGCCCAAAATCAACTCAAAGGCTTCCACTCATAATTGTGGGTATACCTCGGAGTGACCCCCGTAATACGTGCAATCTCTACACTGATGTCAACACAGCAGGTTAGTATCTTTGCCAACACCAATGCGAACTAATGCTTGACCCTTGTGTTAGAAGGGCTTCCCAGGACAATATGCGGCCAATGGAATTTTACACTCTCTATCCTCAAGATACTATTGTGTGTTTTTGAGCTTTGGAGAGTGTGTCTCTCTTCCTACTCCAAAGCACTAGCCTAGCTATATCTTGGTGAAAATGAGCCCTAGAAAAGAGTTACTAGATCAATTTTAATATTACGCGAAGTTTTTAAATGGCTGTTGTTTTACTCACAGGCAACGGAAGTGAAACTCATGTTGTGTGACTCTGACCCAAAGAATGCAAGGATATGAAGAAATGTAATCGTTTCATTCAATGAATCCTAGTTATGGGAGAGATATAGGACGATTTCCAAATCAAACGCAATTATGTTAATGCAAATGCAACTCTCAATTTCCTTTTAAAGACCAATACAAATAATCATGCATCAATGAATCATTTCTAACTGTCTTCTTCAAAAATTCAATGCTCCCAAATTTAACAAGTTTGATTTTCATTGTTCACAACAAAAGAAAAACAATACTTGAAAGAAAACAAAGGTTCACTTTCCAAGAAGAACTCTTATAACAGAGAAAGAAAATCAAATCATCAATACCAAACAATCAATGACAACCCAACCAAAACTTTCAATGATAGTAAAAACACAAAGCAAACCAAGGAGTTTCTTAATGCAAATGAAAATTGCCCTTTTGAAACAATAATCAACTAAGAAACACCAAACTCTTAACTTTCAATCAATCACTGATCTTTAACCAATACAACATATTCAACCCCAGTAATCAGAGAGAAGAAAAATGCCAATAAAGGCTAAAGGATGAAAGTCAAGTGATCAAAGCAAGAACAAGCTTAAAAACCCTAGATCAGATCCAACAAGCAAATGAAGCAAAAGATATGTAAACCAGTGAGATGAAGTGTCAAAAAGACTTAAATCAACCTTACTGAGCTATTGGAAAAGTCAAAACTTGAGTTCAAAAATTTTTCAAAATATGCCCACAGGCAAGCCTTGGACACAGTGCGAGCAAATCAAATTCCCGCAGTCCAGTCAAGTGCAGACTGCGAACTTTCCGCACTGGAGTATATACGCAAGGTGTGAACCATCAGGATTCTCGCAGGCTGTTAATTAGCACAGTGCGGGAATCTCTGAAAGTAAAGAAAAAATTTTAAAATCAAGCAAAATCTAAATTGGTTTTATAACCCAGAAGGTGTCTCAGGGTATCTTGAGGACTCAGAAGTTTACAAATCAGGAGAAAAAGGCAACAAGAGCAAATGGCCACAGAAAGTTCAAGAAACCAAAAAAGACAAAGGTGTTTGTCCCCAGTGGATTCGCCAATTTTGTTTATGGATAAATTCGTGAGTGCGGACACAGACCAATCTCCCCAGATCCACCTGGATCTGGAACAAAACGTGACAGAATACTACTCTTTCCCTAGATCTAGATATTGAATGAACTAAGACAAATGGATGGTGGACATACCTTATGAATTCTCTCCTTTAATCTCTGTTGTTCCTTGCTCTGCTCCGATGCTCTTGTGTCGTTCCAATCACAACAACACAAACCAATCACAGCAAAGGCATTAATATATTCAATACCTAGTCTATACNTCATCATTATGGGAAAGGAACATATTCATGTATTGCATTAACTAAAAGAGAAATATACAACCTGAGCCTTGATGTCGTAGATCTCCTTTCGATGGCTCCTAGCTCTGACACACACACTTGCTCGTGCATGAAGAAGTTCAACCACATATGATTACTTGTTGTCTCTTGCTGTTGTAGCTTCAATCCTCCATACAGTCTTGCACAAGTTCTCCAATCAATCTCTAGCTAGATTGCTTCTTATTCTTGTTCTTAATCCTTTCCATAAGTAATCTCCTCAATATATAGGAGAAGATTGATTAGTTACTTGGATAGGGAATGATCCCAAGATATCTGGAAAATCAGTATTTTGCCAACCATTCGAACTCCAACTCACCCTTCTAGAAGATTCCTTCTAGAAGGATCGAGAACTTATTCACTTTCCTCCTTTAGAAACATGTTTGCACCCTAACCATTGACACAGTGCAAGAAGTTCGCAGTCAAGCTGAATGCAGCATGCGGGAATTATGGATTCTCGCAGGAGAGTATATATGCAGCCTGCGGACTATTTTCAAAATATGATTTTTGAGAAAATGACAACTGTAACCTTCTTCAGGAAAAATTTCTTAATGAAGAGTTTGATCTTCCATTATCATGACATAATCATAATATCATCTTGATAACCGAAAATGTGGATAACACTCATTCCATTGTTGCAAAAGCAAGGCCTCGTGCTCTCTCCTCCTTCCTGGCAAATGGCTAGCTCAGATAAAGAACAAAAACAAGACGAGAGAGCTTAAAGAGGGAGAGTGTTGCTGCGACAAGGCTCTTTCTTCAAACCCTAAGGGAAAAATGGCCCTAGGTGTAGATAACCTAGGCCTAGGATGTCTCTCTCTCTTGGATTTCTAAAGGTACGACTAGCACAGGGGAGAGAAAAGCAAGGAGTGTGGCTATGGTTAGGCTCTCTTCTTCTCTTTCAATGGCTAAAGGTTTCTCTATCAGGGGACATGAGACAACAACCTACTTGTGTTTTTGTCCCCTAGGGTTTTGATTCAACAAATTTATAAGCAATATGCAAGAAATTTAAACTACAACCATTCAATAAGAAGTTTTGTAGAAAAAAACACTTACAATTCATCAAGAAATAACCATGCAAACCCTAGTTGTAACACCTTCCTTCAAGAGAAACACCATAAATGCCAAAGAATCTCTTCCTTCAACAAGTGCGCTTCACTAGTTCAGCCAAAAACCCCAATAGGGCGCTAAAAATGAGACCTCACTATGAGTGAGTGATAATTGATGTTAAAAATGAGAGTCAAAACCCTCAATATATAGTGTATCAATGACCTAATTTTACCTTTTAGGTCATAAAAAAAGGTCGGCAAGGCCATAATGTCAAAATCATACTGTTTTTACATTAAATTGTCAAATTCAAACCCTAATTGAGCTGCAAAGAGAGTAAAATCCCCTTCATGGGAGGCGCTAGCCCTTTCTAGGGAAAATGAGACATCTAGGAGCAAAACGTTAGCCCCCCAGGGGCCTCTCCAACATACCACACATGCCATTGCTGCCCATTCTGCCTCCAAAGGTGTCCATGAAGCTGGATGACGTCATGGTGAATATGGGGACGTCCTGAGCCTTCCAAGGCTAGCGTTCCACTGAAAAGGGGTCATTCCCCCTAGGTCTAGTCGTGTCGGAGTGCCTCTGATGGAACGTCCTCTTCCTCTTTGGTGCAAAAGACCTGATCCATGTCCATCCTGTCTCTACCCTCTGATGGGGTCTCAACATCCATCTAGTGGGATCTTCAGCCCCATGGAGGTCTGAACTGGTCATCTCCCCATGTGTACCGGTCCAAATGGTACCTGTCCATCGGGCATGGTCCTGCACATCAAAAGCTACGCCCTCCATGGGCTCATCAGTCACCGGGATCATAGAAATGTTAATCACATATCATCATCAATATTATTAAACATATGCATAAAAACCCTAGTACATCAGTCAATAGCTCAAAGACATTACAAAATCCTGCAATACAAGATTGGAGAAAAAAGACAAGACGTCCTATT
>JASDQU010010323.1:122856-139077 GCA_032191745.1 Picea mariana | reverse complement strand
GAAAATATGACAATTCTCCTATCATGGACATTTCAAATTCTGTTTGCATAGAATTAGCAAACCACTGGATAGATGATTCATTAGTACAACCAAAAATAATATCATCTACATAAACCAAAACAACTAGTAAATTATCACCTTCAGACTTAATGTAAAGGTTACTATCAACAATACCTTTCTTGAACCCTTTTTCTTGTAGAAATTTGTCTAGTCTATAATACCAAGCTTGTGGTGCTTGTTTTAGTCCATATCAGACCTTCTTAATCTTACAAACATAATTAGGATTATCTGTCAATGAGAATCCTTCAGGTTGCTCCATATATAATTCTTCCTCTAGATCTCTATTAAGAAATGCTAACCTAACATCCATCTGATAAACTTTGAAGTTCTTATAACATGAATAAGCAATAAACATTCTGATAGCTTCCAATCTTGCCACTAGTGCAAAAGTTTCATTAAAGTCCTGACCTTCAACCTGTGCATATCCTTTACAGACCAATCTAGCTTTATTTCTAACAACTTCTCCTTTTTCATTCATTTTATTCTTGAACACCCATTTGGAACCTATTACATTCTTATCTTCAGGTCTAGGGACAAGCTCCCAAGTATTGTTCTTCTCAAGCTGATCAACCTCTTCATTCATTGCTCTAATCCAATTATCTTCCTGGCTAGCTTCCTCAAAATTTATAGGTTTAGTCATAGATAGAAAGGAAACATGAGATTGTTCTGAGTCTTTAATCAATTTCCTTCTTGTCTGAACTCCTTCATTTATATCCCCATTTATCTGATTTTCAGGATGATTCTTTCTAATAATTTTGAGAGGTAATTTTTCTTCTTTCTGCTTATTTGTGTCAGTTTGAATATTTGTATCTTCATCTAATCCAAACTCTTCTCTTTCTGACCCTTGGACCTGTTCATCTTCATCTTCAACTGTATCATTTGTTCTTGGTTCAACACTGCTTACATTTCTGACTGGGATTTCTTCATCAACTTTTATATCTATACAATCAACTAGTTTGTGCAGTTTCTTATTGTAGCATCTATACTCTTTACTATTTGTATCATAACCCAATAAGATACCTTCATCATCCTGGTCATCATATTTGCCAATATTTTCATCATTGTTCTTGATATAACATTTACTCCCGAAAACTTTAAAATGCTTGATTGAAGCAGGTCTTCCAAACCAAAGTTCATAAGGGGTTTTGTCACTGTGTGGTCTGAGATGGGATTTGTTAAGGATATGGATAGTTGTATGAATTTCTTCCACACAATATGTCTGGAGTATGTTCCTTTCATTCATCATTGATCTTTCCATTTGTTGTACTGACCTATTATGCCTCTCAACAACTCCATTTTGTTGTGGAGTCCTTGGAATTGTGTACTCTCTTTTGATCCCATGCTTATCACCGAACTCTTTGGAGTTCCCTGAACTAAACTCTCCTCCTCTATTAGACATTAACACCTTTAATATTTTTCCTATTTGATTCTCAGTCAGAGCCTTAAATACTTTGAATTTTTCAAAAGCTTCAGATTTTTTTTTCAAAAAGGCAACCCAAGTTATTCTAGAATAGTCATCAATAATCAACATAAAGTAATTTTATTTTCCTGTAACTTATTTCCTTGATGGACCACATAGATCCATATGTACTAAGTAGAGAGGTTTTTCCATTGAGGGAATTTTTTTATATTTGAATTGAGTGCGAGTAATCTTTCCCGTTTGACAGGATTTACAAACAGAGTCATATGGCTTTGATATCTTCGGAAGATATTTTACTGCCCCATTGTTTCTGAGTTTTATTATGTGATCAAAATTTAGGTGACCAAGTCTCCTATGCCACAACCAACTTTCATCATATTTTATTAAGTGGCATTCTTCTTCTTCTTCTTCTTTTAAAACATAGACATTGTTTTCTGTTCTTATACCTTTTGCAACTAGCTGACCTGAATCCATAGTTTTTATTCTATAGTCTTTAGAGGTAAAAAAAAATTCACACCCTCGGTCACAGACTTGACCGACACTAAGTAGATTATGTTTCAAATCTTCTACAAAAAACACATCTTGAGCTTTTCTTTTTCCGTTACACAAACTTACAATTCCTTTACCTTTTATCTTTCCTGGTGCATCATTTCCAAAAGTTACATTCCCTGATTTTCTATCACTTAAAGTTAGAAACTTACTTCTGTCTCCAGTCATATATTTGGAGCATCCACTATCAATATACCAAGGATTATTTTTCCTTTGGGCTGATAGCACTAGTCCACACTTGTCATCTACTTTCTTCTTCCAAAATTTGACATTTTTAGTAGTGGGGATCAAATCTGAATTGTATTTCCTTAAGTGAAAGTCTGTAGCTTTATGACCATAATTATGATAGTTGTAACATTCTGGTTCACTGAATAGTAGATCATAACGATTGTTGTGCACATATATGTTGTTGTGTTTCACCTGTGACCTTCTCCCAGTCATCTCATGATTTATAATATGTGATTGTTTGTTACTTGGTTGTCTCAATATTTGTTGTGGAAGATAGTTATTCATTGAATATCTTCATTGTTCATATCTAAATCTTAAAGAATAGTTTATAGCTGTGTGACCAAAATTAGAGTAGAGAAAACAATAACCATAGAAAAATTCTTTGTACCTTGAAAAAATCTGTCTTCTTTGAGGAGGTCGACTTCTGTCATGCCAATAATCTTTCTAGTCTACAAATTTGGTTCTTGGGATTTTTCTTTCATTTCTTCTTGGTGGCTGAAATTCCTTCTTTGTTTCTGCAGAGTGATTGTTGTCAATGTTTAAGGATTTGACAAAATTGATAGATTTTGTATTACTTGGATGATCACTACTTTATCCTTCTTCATATCCCAATCCAGCTTTCAACTTTCAATTTCTTTGTTGATTTAGAATGGAGGTTAATTCTTCTGAGGCTTTAATACTTGGTAGATTTTGATGATACAATCCTTTAAATTTCTTCATTTCTTTTCTAGTTTTTACTATCTCTTCTTCTAAGGCTTCACACCTGACTTTCTTCTTTGATAATTGTTGTTTTAGTATGTCTTCTATTTTCTTTTCCTCTTCTAATTCCACTTTCAGCAGAGCAAAGTTTTCATCAGGTTTTTTACTGTCTTTCTCGAATTGTGTCAACAATGTTTTTTGCTTTATGTTCTTAGTTCTGAGTCTATCAATTTCTTCGAGTGCACTGATCAGTTCTCCTTCCAGATCAACCACATCTTCTTCATAATTATCATCACTGCCTGTGATTTTATTATCATAATCCTCCTTGGCCATAAGCATGAAGTCATTTGCCTTATCTTCATAGGATGAGTCACTATCGGTGTCTTCGGAGGAATTGTCATTATTTGCAACCAAACTTTTCTTCTTATTATATTTCTTGTATTTGTACTTCTTTTCATCATCAGAGTTCTAGCCCTTTTTCTGATGGGGACACTTAGATGCAAAATGATCTCTCTTACCACAGTTAAAACATTTGAAGGGAAACTTCCCTTGATATTTTTCTGACCCATTCTTTAACCTTCTCACAAATTTTGCCTCAATATCATCTAATTCTGAATCAGTATTCTTGTCTGCTTTAAAAGATGCTTCTCTAGTACTGAATTTATCTTTGTTAATTCTCATTTCATATGCAGTTTGAGTTCCTAGAAGTTGATCAATGGACAGAGTTTTAAGATCATTTAATTCTTCTATTGCAGAGACTTTTGGATTAAATTTATCAGGCAGAGATCTTAAAATCTTATGAACTAAGAGTGAGTCATCAAAATTCTCACCAAGACCCTTCATGGCATTCACAAGTTCTTCAACTCTTAAAAAATGCTTGTTGATTGTTTCATCTTCATTCATCTTTAATTGTTCAAATTTCAATCTATATGTTTGAATTTTGGCATCTTTTACTTTCTCATTTCCTTCATAACTGCTAATAAGTTTATCCCACATTGCTTTGGCAGTATCAAGATGCATCACCTTTACAAACTCAGCTTTAGCAATTCCATTCAAGATATCATTCATCCCCTTAGAATTAAAACTAAACTCTAACTTATCATCCTTGGAGGCTAGCACAACAGGCTTTGTATATCCAGTCTCTACTACATCCCAAACATCAACACCCAAGGCCAGTAAGTATGTTCTCATTCTAATCTTCCAGAAGGAAAAATTTGTTCCATCAAACAGAGGGGGATTAGAGGATGAAGTCCCTTCACGACTTGCCATGTTTAATCTTACAGATATACCTTTGAATAAAAGGAACCTTCTCTGATACCAAATTGTTGAAATTACTAAGACAACTAAGAGGGGGGGTGAATAAGTTGTAATTGAGCTTAAACAATTTTAAGTCTATTAAAATATTATTAATCTTTCTTAAAGTGTTCATCAACAATATACAACATATGGACAGTAAAATTAAAGAGAAATAGTCACACATAAGGTATACACAAAGACATATTTTCACGAGGAAACACATAAAGGGAGAAAACATCTTCTTCTTCGAAATGATAGGTAGTCATTTAAGTTTTGTACATCATCTATAATTGAGCACCAACTCAATGTGAGGCTGCTACCTCTGTTTTACAATATGCAACTTGTTTGAGAGCACAAACTCTCTGTTTTCTATAGAACCCACTAGAAGGAAGCACCAATTCCCTTAATTTTCTAGCACCAACTAGATGGAAGCACCAACTTCTAGTTACACAGGCTCCAACATGTATAACAGAGAACACTTGTTCTCCCTTGCACCACCCTTCCACCCTGGTTTCTCTGGATACAACCAGATGGAAGCTACAAATTCCTTTGTTCAAGATCTCACTTGAACCTATGAGGACAACAGTCCTCCCGAGAATATCCCAACCTTCGTAGAATATGAATGAATAAATAAACAGTCAACTACGTAGATAAATCAATTCTTACCAATCTTTCTTTGTTTTGTAAATCTGGTCTTCTTCTAACTGTTCTGCAATTCTTCTCTTCCTCTGTTTGTTCAGTAGCTCTACTCTGCATCAACTTATTCTTTCATTCCACTCTCCTTCAAGTTGTCTTCTTCATTTGTTACTCTTCTCAGAGTTTCATCTCACACTGTGCATATTCTCAATCTCACACAGCACATTCTATGATTTTCCCTTTCTTACAGTTTCATTCATTTTTCATACAGAACAACCAACACCACACATTCTGTCTCATTTTCTTTTATACACATACCCACAACGGTTCGGCTCCGCATTTCCTTAGGCAAAAGAAAGACAATTGTCCTAGCAACTAAAATGCCAATTGATTGGCAATCATGAGTCTGTTTCACTAACAGATTCATAACTGAGGAGTTAACTGTGAGAGAGAACAATAACCCTCCAATCTTTGTTCAAATTCACCTACACCGTTGGATTGTCTTCATGAGATCTTGCATTCATTTCAACATTTCTGTGGCCAAGCTTAGCACCTCTAGATTCTACCTCCATCTTCCATCGATGTGATCAATGGCTATGACCATGCGCTTATGCATAAAGCGCTTTCGCGATTTCTCATTTCGTGAATTTCAACACTATGCTCTGTTGACCCCAAGTCAGTGAAATTTCGATCGCTTTCCACATGTCCTATGATTCGATGGTCCAGATCTGATCTTGATTCAATGGCTGCGATTGAATCATGATTTCAACATTCTTGTTGCAATTTTTTCTTTACGTTTCCATGTCGCGATTCAAGAAATTCTGATATGTAGTTAGATCAACGATCCAGATTTGATCTTGATTTAATGGTTGCAATTGAATCGTGATTTCGCATATCGCGATTTCGACATTCTTGATGTTCAGTTTTTTTGTCACTTCAAAGTCCCTATCCACGAAACTCCGTAATGGAGTCGGATCAACGGTCCATATCACATCTTGATCTGATGGCTTAGATTAAATCACGATATCGGGATTCCTATTGTTAATAATATTTGACATCTCCAACACTCGATCCGCGAAACACCAAAATGAACTGGGATCAACGGTCCAGATTACATCTTGATCTGACAGCTCATATTAAATCGCGATTTCGCATATCGCGATATCGGGGTTCCTGTTGTTAATAATCTTTGACATCTCCATCTCTCGATCCCTGAAACTCTGACATGGACTGGAATCAACTGTCTAGATTAAACCTTGATCTAATGGCTCAGATTAAATCGTGATTTCGCATATCGCGATTTTGAGATTCCTGTGGTTGATATTACTTGACATCTCCAACTCTCGATCCCCGAAACTCCGACATGGACTAGAATCAATTGTCCAGATTCAACCTTGATCTGACGGCTCAAATTAAATCACGATTTCGCATATCGCGATTTCGATAGGTTAGGGAACCCTGTTCCTTTGACTCTCCAGTCAGTGAAATGATGATCTATCCCGACGTGTCCTACCCGTAAATGGACGGTCCTCCTTTTTTCAGAATTTTGTACGCCTGATTCTCCTTGTACTTTAAAAAGCATGTAGGTTCTCCTTGATCCAATGATGGTTGGGTCTTGCGCTTGGATCTAATGTCTGAGATGTGTCCTCCTTTTCAACGCTCTTCTTTTCTACATTCAGATCTGACGGGCCTCATTCTTTCAGGAATTTTGAATGAGATCCAACAATCATAAATGCTTCTCAAACTTTACGGGCCTTTGATCATTCGATCAATGTTGTGTTGCCTTCGATCATTTGATCTTCTTGAACTTATCTTCTGTTTGTTTGTCGGTCACAAAATTCCTGTACTCATGCCATCTTCATTGTTGTACTTGCCATCAATGACAAGCATTCGCTGTCTGTTAAATATTTGCCAACATTTTGTTCATACCTGTAGTCGTTTTTACATTGAATGAATATAATACATGAAAATTGATCCAAATGTGTGTCGATTTGTTGCTGCTAAAATCTTCTCTGTTATTTTGTTTTTTCATGAATGCATGCATTATATTGTTGAATGTATGAATCTGTTAAATGCTAGATAAGTTTCAATATTTTCTCTTCTAAGAGCTCAAATGAAAGGAGTGCATATTGTCCACAAGGAGTGCATCGACAACATCTATATCTGACTCAGGAAATATTAGAAGGCATAATGAGAATCTTATGTTGAGTGTTGAAAGGAGTGAAAAGGGTCAAGAATATACTAAGTGTTGAGAAATTGGGACTTCGAAGCCCAAGGAGTGTGTAGAGAGATTTTTTTTGAAGAAATCACTAAGTCCAAATTTTGTCAAAGTTTCCAAGTTCGCAAGGAGTGCATCAGAGTCAATATTAGGAGAGACAATGACAAAGAATCAACTGAAAGGTAGATATCTATTGAAGGGTGAAAAATGATAGTTGAGATCCTTTTAGAAGGAATCAAGATCATGAAAAATGATTAGATCTCAAGAAGGTGTGAGGAGGTTACACCTCCAAGTATTTCAAAATTCGCATGTTCGGAGGTTTCCGTTTGTAAAGGAAGAAAACTTTCTGAAGTTACAGAGCCTGAAATGCATCTAGACCGTAGATCCGTTCAGAGGAAGTGAGATTGTTCCAGACTGTGAGATCTAGGAAAATTTGCGTGGTTGGTATCCATGAGTTCCTTTGGATATTCGGGGATCGAAGGATTTCTATGATCAAGGAGTCAAGACTCCCGAAATCGTGAAGTCGCGAAGTGAGAAGAGATCGCCATCATTGGTCATCAATGGGAGTGTTGAAACATATATTAAATTTTTCATCTTTAAAACTAAAACCTTCCTTTTTCAGGTTTCGACTTTTCATGAAGCATAACTCTCACTAGCATTTCCAAAAGGCTGGTACCGAAATCCCGACAAACTTTATTCATTAAATAATTCAAGGCAAAAAATAAAAAGTGTTATAAAAGTCTTGACGTGCTTGCTATAAAGTTATTTTTTAATCATAAAAATCTTAAACCCTAAAGGAGTTAATACTAATCTTTAAAAAAAATTCAAGGTTCGGGGTTTACTAAGAACATATTTTTTAAGACATTTCCAATCGCGAAATCCCGATCCCTGATTTCTCGAAATATGGAAGCTATTAATTATTAAAAACTACTTTAATAGTATTGCAATTTCGAAAATTTGGATTCAGTGATAACATACCTCTTTTCAACACGATCCCCGAAATCTTGAAACGCGAAGTCCCGACTCAAAATTTGTGTTTAAACTGAATTAATCATGTTTCGGAAATTAGTCCTTAATCCTGATTAATTAATTCACTAATATTGAAATTTAAGGGTTAAGTTAATCATTTCACAATTTCGGAAATCAGGATTCAATGATGACATACCTTTTGTCAACACAATCCTTGAAACCCCAAAATAATCAAAGTGGGTTTAATACTAATTAATTAATTTACTAAAATGGAATTAAGTCCTAATTTAAACATGTCGTGATTTCGCAATTTCAGAAATCAAGATTCAATGATAACATAACTCTTGTCAACATGATCCCTGATATCTCGAAACGCAAAGTCTCCACTCTTAATCTGTGTTTAGTATAAATTAATTATGCTTTGGAAGCATGATTAATGACAATCAAACTTTTTAGGTTAGTTCATGTTTCGGTTTCCGATCGAATGAAATTTTCTGAATTTTGAATTCAAAAGCGTAAAAACACGACCACTTTAATAAAGGATAATTTATGATATGTCACACTAATGTGTATCTTAGTAAATATCCACTGCATTCAATGTATTGAATTCTTCTCAGTTGCATCAGTAACTGCATCGTTAAATGAATTAAAAGAGAGTTTGAAGGTTTGTGTTTCGCAACATATTATATTTCATACTATCAAGCATAAGACACATTCAGCCGATCTCATACACTCCTTTTCTGTGATAGGTTTCCATATAACTTAATTTCATGGCACCAAAGAAGGCACTGAAGAAGATTGAAGATATAGAGGAATGAGATATCATATCCGACACTATGCCACGCACTATCGATTCAATTAAATCTTGGACACAAATCTCTAAATTCCTGGAATATGAAATTAAGAATTCTCCTACTGACTCTGAGAATCACTTCCGAGATGTAGCAGAATCAGATCTTCATAAGATCGCGGTGTGCCCTCGGCTTATGGCATACAATGACATGATCAAATGGGCCTTGTAAAAGGTTGATATTCCAACGAGGAGCATTTTAAATGATCAAGGAGTCGTCTCCAGCTCATTCAGGCCAGAACATATACAAGTAATATATAAGCTCTCACCAAATCGTAAGTACACTTATAATGCCAAGTTTTTAGCTGAATTTCAAAGGAAAGAGTGTACTGAGGTAGATCGAACTTATCTCGATATAATCAGAGAATGGTGGAGATGTCCATCAAAGTTTAGGGCCGATACCCATGGGGTTGATGCTACAACATCTTTGAACAAATACATGGTCTATGTAGCCATTATGCTGTGTAGAATTTTCAAGAAAAAGAATCCTTTCCATTTTCCCGTAGAATGGGTGCCCTTTTTAGAATAATATTCAAAAGGATTCACTTTCAACTAGAGTAAGATTCTATCTGATAACCTAGCTCAAGAAGTTTCAAATTACAGAGTTGCAAAATCTAAAGGTCAACGAGTGGTCTTTTACATGTCAACGTACATTATGGACACATTTTTCTTTGTTAATCCTTTTCCCTTGATGAATTGGAGTTGGAACATAACTTGCCCCGAACCCATTCATGAGTATCACTATGTGTTATGGGAAGTAAATGCTAAGAATGCATTTTATGAAATTTGTCATTTTATTATAATTCCAATGCATAAAATGTTTTATGGTTGTGAACCCCCCCCGTATTTTTGAGTCAGTCTCAGGAAATATCAAAGCAATAGTCGATTGGTTTGTTGATGAAAACTTCTCTTACATTAGGGTTTATGGATGCTCAATCCCCCCTCACGCACTTCCAAAATTCCTCACGGACAGACTAGTATTTAGGGAGGTAGCATATCAAATAGTGAAAGGTGGTATTGGAATAGAGGTAAAGGCAACACAAAAGAAATCCTAACCATTTTTCCCTGTGTATGTCGGGAAATTTTCATTACTAAACCTAGGCCATTCTAAAGTGGAAGTCGAAACTTTAGAAGAAATAAAACTGGTAGATATTGAGCATAGAAATCATGACCCTTATCAATTAGTAAGCAGACATTTGATGCATTGTAATATGAAAGCTTAAGAACACGAAAAATGTGTTTATGATGATATATTCAAGTAGGTTAAAACTTATGAGGAGATATTGAATAGGGTATGTGCTTGATCACCTGACTTACAGACTGGTTTCATGTCCTTCCAAAGTCACAGGTGAAGTTGTTTGCCAAAAAATTTGCAGGGTGAATCCACGAACCCTCCTCCAGAGATGGAAGGGCCTCCCCCAGGCTTTGAAATAGATGTACAGGATAAAGAAAATACAAAGGGAAAAATGAAGGAAACATAAATGCCTTCACAAGAAATAGAGGCTCCTCAAACAGAAAAATCAGAGGAAGGGAAAGGAAAGGAGTTGGAAATACCCTCGAAAATCCATGAAAATATTTCCAAAAACGTAGGAGGAACAACATTGACAGAACTTGGAAGTCCCATTACCTCTTTGACTCCATTGCAGTCTACTTATAGAAACCCCCAAGAGGGATCTATATATGTAAGTGATCTTGAACCTATTTCTAGGGATGAGATTTGTTCATCCGATCATTTTATCTGTAAAAAGAGGAAGGTTATCCTAAAACAGGAGATGCATCCAAGAGGAGATATGATGATTAAAAAGCACAAGATCATTATATATGGAAAAAAACTTAAAGAGGGAGAATTCGCTACAGAAATAGAAGGCACAATGGGAGCTTTAGCGTCAGCAAATTTATACTCTATGGGTAGTTTGACAACTATGTTGGAGGAGAAAGATCAGAGGATAGCTCAGTTACAGGGCCAATTAAAAGAGACTGAAAGAAACATCAATTGGGAGATAGAAAAGGGTCTAGAACGAGCTATATTAAATGACATTCAAGAGATTCAAAAAATGAAAGCAAGATTAGAGGAAGAAAATCAGAAAATACAGGTCACTCAAGAATAGCTCATAAAGTAAGAGGAAATAAATAAACAGTTACAAGATAAGATTAATTCCATTTCAAATCAAGTGGCAGAGCTTGAAATCTTCCAGGCCCAGGTATTGGAAATATATATGAAGATAGAAAAAGAACAACAGGGACTGTTTTTTAATATAGAATTTGTTCAAGATTACTTTCGGGAAACAAGTAAATCCTTGGAGAATATTCTTCAGAAATAAAGAAAGTGAAAGCAACCAGAGTAACTTTCCAAAAAGCAGTGGCTCTTTCAACAAAAGAGGATTTCGGGGAGGCTCAAAATCTATCTATTTTAGAACAGATTAAAGGTGATGTAATACTCAAGGTATTGGAGGCAAACCTCACAGAAAACAAAATAATAACCCGAGAAGTTAATGACAATTGTCAAGGAATTTTTGACCTTTTAGAGAAAACTTGATTGAACATTGGAAAAAATGATTGTCTAGGGTTTTTAGGAGAAATTAACATTGTCAAGCATCAGTTAAGATTTAAAGAAGAGATGGAAGAAATTCAGCCAAAGATTCCACAAATAAAAGTARTTAGTGTTACTCAAATTGACAAATGGATAGTAATGCCTAACTTAAAGCTACAAACTATTAAGTTTATGAGAAAGATAATCGAAGATCGTTTGACARAACTATAGAGAATGTTTTTCTTATTTGAAGCAAAGGATATTCCAAAAGCTCCCAAATTTTTAGTGCAGTTCCTGTGAAAATGTATTCGTTGTCTTAAAACAGAAGGAGGATGTTCATCAACGCAGACATGAAATTCTATTTTGAATGTTTTTCACCATTAGAATATAAAGCAGTTAAAATAGGAATGTAAACGGTTCGACATTGCTCATTCTTGTAACCGTTAGGGTTAGGAAGTCACTTAATCACCAACGAGAAAAAGGTTTGGTGAATCATGTATAAATACAACTTCATAATACTAAGAAAAGGATTTTTGTTTTTGAGAGAGTCAATTGTATTAAAAAGTTTTCCAATCCACTGTGATATAAATAATACAGACGAGATCCTAAATTCTGTCAACTTGAAGCTATGTGTTCTTTTACCCTATTTCGAATAGTTTTCAATATTTTTCTTCTTACGTCATTCTAATGAATGATCAACTATAAGTTTATTTCACACATCTATTATAGTTTGAATTGTTTTGGTTATTAAATCATTTACAGTTTTTCCTCTGTGATTGCTATTAGCAGTTTCAAGACCTGTAGGTCATTTGAATGATTATATTTTATTCTTCATTAGAAATCTCGTTTTCCTCTTTGCCTCCTATTACAATATGAGATTCTTTCGTGATTAAAGCCTCATATTATCTCAGTGATGATACTTTGTTACTTTACTATTCTCAAAATTGCTTCAAGTACAGGAAACAACCTCAACTATTATTATGTTATTATTTTGAGTTCCAAAATTCTTTTTCTCTTTTCATCCCTTAAAAAATGAAGCAAAAAATCTTCAAACTTTTCATATTTAAATAAAACTTTATTTTCCATGACTATCCCAAATAATAGACAACCTAATATAGAACCCGGCCTACAGGCTCAAACTAACATTTCTTTGAACTTATTTAATACTATCGTGCAAACAAAAACTACCCGAGTCGAATTAGAACGTTCATGGGAAATTATTGAGAGAGAAATTAACATCCTAGAACAATGGGAAGCTAGACAGAGACAGTTGAGAAACCAACTCTGATTTACCCTTCGCAATTGATTCTTACTCAATTCTCTTTATTTTTTGGATGCTTTGACAGTATACTTTAAATCCTTAAAGTATAAACTCAGGAACAACATCTTTTTGGCGCCGCTGTCGGGGAACGAAGAAATGAAACTTTTCCCTGGGAAGAATGGAATTGACACTTTCTCTCTTTGATAGTGAACAAATATAGAAAACCTTTTAAGGATACCTTATATTTTTCACTTAGCGACTCGAAAATAAGTAAACTGTCTATTTTCTGAAAGAACACCAGAAAAAACCTGGACAACAAGTAGACCTCACTAGTCTCTAATCCGGAAAGGATTTTAAAATCATGAAGATCTCTTAGACGAATCATCTCACCTATACATACTTTTTGTCAGCCTGATTTTATGCATTTGAACGTTCAGGAAACCCTTGAGAAATCTGTCTCTCTTCCCTTGTCGTACAATACATTTTCTTTTCCAGAGGAATACTCTTCAAATTTCCTTGAGCCCTCTCCTCACACACTCTGAGCTTCAACCTCTAATATATCAATGGTCGCACACGGAGGTGCAAGAGCTAGGGGTGGTGCCCTAGGAGGACAAATAGGTGGCTAGGCACCACTTCCTGGAATCTTTGCTAAAGTAGCTACTAGATATGCCCCCCTCGTCCTCCAAGTTCCCCTACATGACCTTCCCAAAAATTATATGAAAATCCTTCCCAGGTTTACAGGGGAAGGAGATTTGACCGCTCAAGAACATATGAACTTCTTTGACCAATTTTCCAACATCCTCGAAATTGAGCATGAAGATGTCTATTCTAGACTCCTCGTTCAGACTTTCGAGGGACAGGTGAGGACCTGGTTCCTAGCCTTAGTAGACAGATCTCTAAGATCTTAAGAAGATCTTGAGAAAACTTTTATTAGACAATGGGGTGAGATGAGGGACCACCTCTATCACCTATTTGAATTTGGAGCCCTTATAAATAAAAACTCAGAATCTGTTCTTGAGTTCACGCAAAGGTTTAACAAGTTGTATAATAAAATCCTGGTTGAATTCAAACCTTCTCAACCTGTAGCAATGGTGACTTTTGTTGATGCCTTTGATCCCGATTTCTCCCTAGTATTGAGAGAAAGTAGTTCAACATATCTCACAAAAATGCAAGATGATTCTCTTGAGATTGAATCAAACATGATGGCATCAGGGAAATTAAAATCTAAAATAGAAACCGATAATAAAGAAAATAGGAAATTCAAAGAACAAGGTGGATCCTCGGGATCGGGTAAATCCTCGAGAGATAAAATAGATGAGATGGATAGGTTAATTAGAGAACTTTCAAATAAGATCTCAAAAATGGAACTAGATAGATCAAAAAGGGATAATTTTCCTAGGAAGGATTTTAGAAGGAATCTTGATCCTCAGGCCCCACAAAAAAAATTAAAAATGAAGATCAAAATATCCCAACCCTCTTCAAAAGTGAAAAAGTCATTGGAGAGGAAGATCTAGAATATTTTGAAGAGTTTGATGAGGTTATTAATAATCTTGGCGACGATAATAAATCACCTTATTTATCAAGACAAGATTACGAAAAATCCTTAAATAAGGAATTAGATCGGAACACAATGTTAGCAACGATACGTCTAAATATTTGTCCTATCAGGGTATCGTGGATGATATTATAGTTGAACTACATGAGAAATATAATTTAAGACCTAGGAACAAGAGTCTTCCAACCATCCCAACAAAAAATATCTTACCTAGAGGCGAAACTAATGAAGCATCTCCAATGGTTGCTAACAAACAGACTGCAAAAACTCACACCACTGACATGCAACCTGTCAAGCCAAAGTCAGTAGGAACAGCCACCACAAAAACACAGGTCCCTATGGGTGAAATCAAATCCGCACCACAAAGAAAAGCTGGAAAAAAAGGAATGGAGGCCCCAAACATAGAGAGCGAAAAAGCTCTGGGAAATTTTAGTCTCGAAAATGAAATAAAAAAAATTAAAATGCCTATCCCACTTTTTGAACTGGCTAAAAATCCCATATACAGAAAACAAATTGCAAAAATGATTAGCTTTTCCGAAGATGAAAGTCAATCCGATGTCATCAACTTAGAATATGACAAGCCGAAAATAGTTTTTGGTCCGCATTTCGAAGGTGCGAGAGACACTGTGGCCCCCTTCTATATCACATTGAACTTATTCGACCACCTACTTCATAACTACATGCTATATTCTGGAGCATCCCACAATGTGATGCCAAAATCCATTATGTAGAAACTAGGTCTCGAAATCACCAAGCCATATGGAGACTTATATTCATTTGATTCAAGAAAGGTCAAATGCATAGGTATGATTAAAGACCTGGTGGTCATTCTGGCACAAATACCCGCTAAAAGCGTTCTCATGGATGTAGTAGTCACTGATATCCCTCCTAAATATGGTATGCTATTATCCAGGTCATGGGGTGCCAAAATTGGGGGATCTCTCCAACTTGACATGACATATGCTACAATTCTAGTATTTGGAGGACAATACACGCGTCTTTACAGAGAAACTAGGTTGGAGTTTACAATAGGTGATCCACATAACCCAAATTGTTTATGGATAAATTCGTGAGTGCGGACACAGACCAATCTCCCCAAGATCCACCTGGATCTGGAACAAACCGTAACAGAATACTACTCTTTCCCTAGATCTAAATATTGAATGAACTACGAGAAATGGACAGTGGAAATACCTTATGAACGCTCTCCTCTAATCTCTATTGTTCCTTTCTCTGCTCCAATTCTCTTGTGTCGTTCCAATCACAACAACACAAACCAATCACAACAAAGGCATTAATATATTCAATACCTAGTCTATACATGTGATCAAGGAATCATGTAATAAGATGACATCATCATTATGGGAAAGGGACATATTCATGTATTATATTAACTGAAATAGAAATATACAACCTGAGCCTTGATTTCGTAGATCTGCTTTCGATGGCTCCTAGCTCTGACACACACACTTGCTCATGCATGAAGAAGTTCAACCACATATGATTACTTGTTGTCTCTTGCTGTTGTAGCTTCCATCCTTCATACAGTCTTGCACCAACTCTCCAATCAATCTCTTGCTTCTTCTTATTCTTAACCTTGCTTTCTTATTAACCCTTTCCATAAGCAATCTCCTCAATATATAGGAGAAGATTGATTAGTTACTTGGATAGGGAATGATCCCAAGATATCTGGAAAGTCAGTATTTTGCCAACCATTCGAACTCCAACTCATCCTTCTAGAAGATTCCTTCTAGAAGAATCGAGAACTTATTCATTTCCTCCTTTAGAAACATGTCCGCACCCTAACCATTTACACAGTGCAGAAAGTCCGCAATCAAGCTGATTGCAGCATGCGGAAATTAAGGATTTCCGCAGGAGAGTATATATGCAGCCTGCGAACTATCTTCAAAATATGATTTTTGAGAAAATGACAAGTGTAACCTTCTTCAG
>JASDQU010010323.1:80469-122793 GCA_032191745.1 Picea mariana | reverse complement strand
CAGGGAAGGCCGACTCAAAAATGAAAAGATAACTGCAGATGGCCGACTCAATAGAGGTTTCAAATGGACAGCTCTTGAACATATGGACGACACGACCAATGATTTGGTAGCATTGACTCAAAAACGACACATGGAAAGACCTTGTAATCAAATCGAATGAGAGACAAATGGATTACCCAAACCGACTTCAGATGATGAATAGGGGGTGTCATGTTCAAGAGCGACACTTACTGCCAATTAATACAAAGATGAAACATATCCCTTTCCCAAATTCCCCCCCCACCATTGCTGGCAAGTACCTCTTTATTTTTACGCAAGCTTGAAGAGGATCACATATGCTTGTTAATATAAGCTCATCCTTCGGACGAGTCCCTCGGAGTATTTTTAACGAACCCTAAGAAGGAGTGGTTCAGTCCCATCATGGGTCTTTCAATGTTTGTTTAACGAGTCCAGAGATAGAAAACTCGAAGGTTTTTCAAGATTATAGAGTTTGGAAAAACACTTTAAAAGAGAACTCTCTCAGTTCCTTTTTCGTACAATAGTCCAACGAGACCGAAAAAGGGTTAAACTATCGCTCGGAGGACGCGTAAATTCAAATACTTTAACGAGCGTGAAAATAGCAAGGTCGCTCGACAATCTTTTCATGTTTAGGGAGTTGTGAAAAGGGTTTAAAGTCAACTCCAGGGGGGGTTCCTTTTTCGTGTAATCATAATGAGCCCGGAAAAGAGATAAAACAACGCTCAATCTCGTTCTAAGTTTTTTTACAAGTGTTAGAACGGATAAAAGTCACTTGTGGTTTCAAGTCAAAACCATAGAAAACAAAAAATTTCACACCATATCGTAAAATTTTTTGGATCCATAATCGTCTCGTTAGGGGCCTGCAAGTCATTTACTCACTTTCGCATTAGTAATTAGGGTTAAATAGGCAAAATAATGAAATAAAAATGAAAAACCCACTTTTTAAATAGTAAAAAGTAAATAAAATCAAAATTACCATTCCATTTTCACCATTTGTTTTACCCAATTACCAATTCAGTGCAAAAATTACCATTTCACCTCCAATCTTCAAAGTCAATTTCTGGGAGCTCCGGTGCATCAAATCTCAAACCGTTTGGATCAAACAGGTAAGTGCTCAATTATTTAACTTTTCATGGTTTATTTTTATGATTTGAATGGTTAAAAATTGAGTTGTGAGGGACTTTTTAAAACCCTACGCGCAAAACAGGATTCCCGCAGTTAACCCTTTCGAGACCTGCGAGAATTTAGATTCCCGCAGGTGAGCTTTAACCACAGTGTGGGAAGTCCGCACTGTGTGTTAAATCCACCTGCGGGCAGCGCAGAGTAAAAAATTTGATAAAACGTTTAGCCATAAAAATCAATTTTTTCTTATGATTTAAGATATTGACTATCTTCCCATGGTTATTGTGCAGGTCAATAGTCATACCATGGTACTTGAGTGGAGAGAACGTGAGCACGAAGATGATAATAATGCCGCCGAAAATCACCCGCCAACTATCGCGGCCTTAAGAAACTGTGGTCTCCTAAAATACTTCCGGATACCGGGCATGAGAGCCCAAGTTCGTCTATTGGAACACTTAATCCAAATGTGGGATCCGGACCAACAGGTTTTCCATGTGGGTGTCCATACATTGACTATTGATATTGAAGATATCTATTTTCTGACCGGATTATCAAGAAGGGGTTCATATGTCATCTTGACTAGTAATCGCAGAGGCGGTAGAAAAATGAGTGAGTACTGTAGAGACTACTGTGTGCCAGAGGCAGAAAGACGAAAAGGAAAAGTGGCTATCTAGGGAGTGACCGACATCACTCTTCGTACCATCCTGTTTACCATAGCTCGAATGGCGGGCAATGCTTCTCTTCATATGGATCTACAAAGATACTTTCAATATGCCCTCGAGTGTCTTGAGCCCCGAGTTTTCAACTGGGCTGATGCAATATTGCGTAGTCTAAAAAAAAAACTGACAAAAAGCAGGCGTGGAGACCTCAAGCAATTCGGTTATGGATCACTATTAGTATCCTTCTTCTGCGAGAGAGTCCCAGTGTACAGGCTTCAGGGAGACTGGTAGTTTCCGGGTCCTAGGGAGCCACGGATGCTACAATGGTGCCAGCTCATGGCTAGGCATGTGGCAGGACCGATTGTTAGATATGACGATCATTTCTTCGATTGGCTCCAAGGCCAGGTTGTGATGGCTGAGGATTATGCGTACGCTGGCTTGGATTTTTGAGGTGATCCTGACCTCATCCTTCCTGATGATACACAGTGGGGAAACATTGGTAAGAAGGTCACCAACTTTTTAATTTTTAAGATGTTTTTGTATTTTCATCATATTAAATGTTTTTGGTTTTGTAACTTTTGTCGAAGACTAACACCAAAATGTATTGATAACACAGATGTTGGAGCCTACAGACCTGCTGGGTGTTCTCTTGTTCAGCGGCGAGGAGAAGCAGTAGTTCCAGTCCCCCAGCATACTGAGGACTACTTTACTGTGGAGCAAAATTTAGAGGGCTTGATGCGTGATGTTCCAGATATGCCTCTCGAAGAGATCCCACAACATGATCAACGTCATACTGTGGGAGTTCCTGCCTCTATGGGTCATTTTCTCCGTAGAGTAGCCAAGGCTTTAGTATTCTATCGTGAACATCATTGATGTCATGATATTGTTATGTAGAAGCCATGAGCTTCCATTTTTGATCTTTTTGGTCTTCGGACACATTTTGTAACAAACAAAATTTGATCGTTATATATATATACAAGGTTTTTACCGGCTTACTTTACACTTGTATACATGTGTTTGATTTATAAATTGTTCAAATGCCTGTCTAATACATAATTAGCTAACGCATCTGTCAATGTATTAAGACTTCTCAGAATGTGTTGATATTCTATATAATCAAAATGTCTTTCCAAGAGGCGAATCCGCAAATATACTCTTAATAATGTAGGACTTCGGACAGAATAAACATTACTTAACTGTAGCACCACTAATTGCGAGTCAAGTCGCACAACCAAACGACGAATTCCAAGAGAGATAGCATCAACCAATAACTCAATCACGGCGCTATACTCTGCGATGTTGTTGGTTGCTCACCCAAGACATACACCTCGTAAAGATATAAGCTCGTTTGTTGGGGAATAGATAGCCCAAGCAGCGGAAGCTAGATTCTGAGTACTACGGCTAGCACCGTCGGCGAAGCCAATATAAGGTAGAGAATACTCCAACATCTGAAAACCAAACACAACGTAATCGTAAGGGTAGAGACCAAATAACGTCAAACTCAAAGCTAAAATTAATCACACACACTCAGTATGATACATAAAAATACAAATACTTCATGCACAAATGACTCATGCATAGTATTTCTTTAAGTACAACCCATTTCTGGGTTCACGCAAAGGTACCCCATCATAATCCACTAGCTCATATGCTCCCTTTGTCAAAACTTTGCTAACAATATAAGGCCCACGCCACATTGGTTCGAATTTTCCAGCTCCTAAGACATCTTTATCTTGTTCATATAAAAGAACAAGATCTCCTTCAGAGAAGACACGAGGTTTAACATGTTTGTCATACTGTGCCTTAACACGTTTCTTCTGGGCTTCGATTACTAAAGTAGCATCACGACGAGTCTCATCTAATCGCATTAAATACAATAGGTGTTCCTCTTCGGCAGAAGTATTGGGCAAGAGCTCTACGGCTAGCTTCAAAGACAGAATCTCGCATTCTATAGGTAGAATGGCTTCCATGCCATAAACTAATCGGAAAGGTGTGAATCCCGTGGCAGACTTAACAGATGTCCGATACGCCCACAATGCTGAAAATAACATTGTGTGCCAGCTAGTTTTATGTATTCCTATCATCCGTCGAATCATAGTGATAAGAACTTTGTTAATGGCTTCAACCTAGCCATTAGCTTATGGATAATAGGGAGTTGAGCTATCATGACGAAGGCCTAACTTCTCTGTAAGTTCAGACATCATATTATTTCTAAAATGACTACCATGATCGGTGACAATAGCCTGAGGAACACCAAAACGAGTGATGACATGGTTGAACAGAAAAAGTGCTGCAGTCTTCCCAGTATTATCGAATGTCGGCATTGCCTCAGCCCACTTAGTAAAATAATCAACAACTACAATAATGTACCCATGCCCCCCGGCCGAGTGAGGGTGACATGTCATGAAGTCAATGCCCCATTTAGCAAAAGGACCTACTGAGACTACAGGGTGAAGGGGAGCGGGATGCGACCGAATCTTCTGATTATAGGTCTGGCATGCATGACACTTCTGAACATCAGTGATGCAATCTTTAAACAATGAGGGCCAAAAGTATCCTGCACGTAAGATTTTCTAAGCAGTAGCATACCCAGACATATGACCGCCACATGCTCCTGAGTGGCAATCATTCAAAGCTCCCTCGGCTTCTTCAAAGGTTAAACAACGTCGAAACACAGGGTCAACACCTCGACGATAAAGAGTATCGCTGAGAATGATATAATTAAGTGCTTGATAACGAACACGACATCATTCGGCGCTAGAAAAAGCAGGCCGGAAAGTTTGAGTTTGGAGATATATAATGATATCCCCGTACCAAATATCGTCGGTACTTATAAGGAAAAGTGACTCGTCAGGTAATGAATCAACTGATACTTTTTCCGTTGCAGTGTGGGGAAAGTCACAAATCAACTCAGCGAAAACTAGAGACTTCTTCGATGTGGCGCGATCAAATTCCAAATCAAACTCCTGGAGAATAACAATCCACTTGGAGTACTTGCCCCCCAGCAATTGATGAGTCAATATATGTTGCATGGGGTTACAGTGGGAAATCACTGTAGTTTTCTTGGCGAGAATATAATGACGAAAACGTTGGACTGCTTGAACCGCAACCAAGGCCAGCTTCTCAACATGTTGATATTTAATTTCTGTAGAAGTTAAACTTCGACTCAGGTAATATATAACATGTTCATCATGAAGATCATCCTCTTGAACGAGAACCATGCCGATAGTATACTCGGATGCAGATAAATAAAGAAAGTAATCTCGACTATAATCCGGAGGAAAAAGAAGAGGAGCTTTGGTAAGGGACAACTTCAAGGCTTCAAAGGCATCATTAGCAGCTTTGTCCTAGACAAACTCAGAACCTTTCTTTAGAAGACGTGTGAAACCCCGAGTAATTTCAGCGTAATTCGGGATGAATCAAAGAAGAAAGTTTGCTTTCCCCTGCAAACTTTGTAACTGGCACAAAGAAGAAGGAGGAGGGAGATTAAGAATCGCCTCGACCTTAATAGGGTCCACCTGAATTCCATGGCATGAAACAATAAAACCGAGGAGTCTTCCGGATTCTATGCAAAAGACACATTTATGTGGATTTAAGCGAATGCGATAGAATCGAAACCGAAGGAAAATCGCACGGAGATGCATAGGGTGATCAATTTGACGTAAAGAGTGAGCCAAAAAATCGTCCAAATATGGTTGAACAATATGCTTGATATCGTGAAATGCGTAAGACATAGCACGTTGGAACGTATCACCTGCGTTCTTTAGACCGAAAGGAAGTTTACGGTAGGAGAAAGTACCCCAAGGACAAATAAAAGCTGTTTTGTGTTGGTCCTTGGGAGCGATATTGATTTGATTATAGCCGGAAAATCCATCCATGAGGGAAAAGATTTCACTACCGGCACAATCATCGATGATCTGGTCGATGAAAGGAGTTGGAAAATTGTCCTTAGGACAAGCTTTGTTGATATCTCGATAATCAACACAAACGCGAATACTACCACCTTTTTTATCGATCGGTACGGGGTTAGAAACCCATTTTGTCAATGCCACAGGATAAATAAAACCAGCTTTTAGAAGTTTTTCAACTTCAAGTTTAATGGCCCCGACTTTACATGGATGGATAGGAAGGAGGTGCTGTAGGACTGGTTTGGCTCCGGGGTATGTCTTAATTTCATGCACCACAATAGACGGGTCAATACCCAGCATCTCTTCATAACTCCATGCAAAGATATCACGAAATTCTTTAAACAAGGAAGTGTAAGTGACAATTTCTTCAGGATAACACGAATTTCCAATATTAACGTTCTCGACTATCCCAGGTTTCACTGAAATATCTATGGGGATCGTGGGTGAAATGTTACTCAGGTTCCCTTTAGCAAACACATCCTGTGTGAATTGGGGAACAATGGAGATAACAACAACGGTCGACGGAGGTGAAATCCGTTGATAATTCTCAAGAGTCTGTTGTTCTAGAAAAAGTATGGAATGATGATGCCCATCATCCCAAGGGGTGTCATCTAAGATAGACATGATCATTTAATCAGTCAAAAAGACGACACGAAAAGGATCCGGAGACAACTCCTCACAAGAAGAAGTAGGAGGGGTTGCCGATTGAATGGCTTGGTAATCAGACTCAATCGGACTTAACGACATAACGTTGCCGAAACGAACATGATCTCCAGGATCAGGTACTATCCAAGGGTCATCAGAGACTGGAAGTTCACGAGGCGCAGTAGAGATCATGTTAATAGATGCAACTGACGGGTTAGGAATATTGGGTGGGGGTGGTATGGGGAAAGTACCCATTAATGCAGAATATTTTAGAAGACTGACTCCAACGTTCTCATAACCCACAGGGGTGTTCGCTATGAATGGCACGTTTCCCGCACGAGTATCAGAATTGAAAAAAGCAAGTTGATCAACCGTGACCACTTTACCTTGGTGAGGAAATCTTAGGACATGAAAAAGGGTGGACACTACTGCACGCATAGAATCGACCCAACTTCGACCAAGTAGAAGATTATAATCAAGAGGAGTATCAAAGACTTTGACTTCCACTTGGACAGTTTTACCTTCCAGAGTAACAGGCAACGACGACAGAACACCATAAGGTTTAAAACCAGAGCCATTGAAGGCTCGCAAAGTGTTTTGTGACTCGGTTAACGGTGGAGAGCCAATGGCTTTCCAACAAGAAAAAGACATTACATAGGTAGAGGCACCTTCATCAACAACTGTCCGACAAATGCTCTTGTCGGCAACAACAACTTGTATTTGAAATGCAAGTTGTGCGGGTAACCTAGGAATATGTTCTGTCAAGTCAAAGACTATTAAATTCTCGTCTGTAGGATCAATTCCACCTATGGCTTTCAACAGAGCCCTTCATTGTGCAGGACAGGACTGAAGGAATTCAAGGGCAGACATCGCTGAAGGTGCCTGGGCCAGATCTTCTACAATGCTATAGTTCTGAGCCGCACGGGCATGAGGATTGAATGCCGATTTCTTAACGACACCTTTGGGGGGTGGTCGTATAACTGTATCAAGGTTCGGTCTTTCGAGATGAAGAGGACCAGTTGTAGGTGGATTCGGTGGAGAGGTAGATACCAAATCAGGAGGTGTATCGTCAACCTTCTCTTTAGAAGGAGTATAGTCTTTGGCTCGAGTGGTAAGTGTAACAGTGTCTTTCTTTGAATCACCAGTGCACATTAAAACGTAGGACTGTGTAGATGTAGAGGGTTGATCATGAATGACCAACGAAGCCTGCTGTTGAGACGGGAAAGGTTGAGACAAAACAGCTGGAGTAGAAGGTTTCGGTGTAGATTTAAGGAACTTATGAACTTCGGCACGTCGCGGACAATCCTTTGTATAGTGATCGTCATTACACATAAGGCAAGGATAGCGTGGTTTGCGCTTATCCCGTTCATCAACAGCAGGAGGTTTGGTTTGCTCATTGGGATTAGTGTTTTTACCCTCCTTATTCTTGCCTCTCCCCTTCCTATTTTTGGTATTCTTACCGGTCGGTGTAGTTTGAACAACGTTCACTTCAGAGGTTTTACCAGCGGGAGGAGCAAGAGACGGATCATTTTGAACATTAGAAGAATTGGATTTTAGGGTTTTAGTTGACACAGAATGTGAATGGGCATGAGTAGTCCCAATCACACCATCAGCTGCATGGGAAGCAACTGGAGCAGTAGAAGTGCTGGAAGTACCAGGACGAGGTAAATCAGGTAGTAAGTCATACAAAGTGCCCGTTTGCGAATAAATGAGATCTAGATATTGAGCACGACTGATAGCCTGCTCTTCAGTGACAACACCGCCCATAGCAATGTCTTTACAAATTTTGTTTACAAAAGATTTTGTAAACCACTCGGCCAGTAACTGATTAGGAAGCTCGAGTTTAATGAGATGTCGCCTCCGTCGCCACTCATGGATGTGATCAGAGATATGAGTGCTAGTACTTTGTTTAAAGGAGGTTAAAATCTCAGTCCCTATATCGTAACGAATTGGTAACTGGTAGTGTGTGAGGAAGGCCATGGCAAGAGTGTTGAAATCTGAAAAGAAACCTCGTGGTAATTCAATGTACCACTTCGCAGCAGCACCTGTAAGGGTGCGTTGAAAAAGACGCAATCTAATGGAGTCATCCATCAAGGAGTTAGATGAACACCACAAATGGAAAGTCATGACGTGATTATTCGGGTCCTCTCCCACCTTCCCATCGAATTTTGGAATGTCCGATGGAAGCTTTGCAGGGATAGCAGGCCATTGGGGAGAGTGACGAATAAGATCGTTCAAAATCCTAGACAAATCTGGAAAATCTAAAGTGGCAAGAAATGGMAATTGCCGATTCACCTGAGGGTACTTGTGACTTTGGGGTGGAAGCCCCGTCGGTAGAACAGTGGGTGCGTATGTAGTTTTCCCCCAGAGAGAAGATCCTGGTTGCCCCTGTGGTGGTAGAATCGGGTAGTAACCCCAAGGATTTTGACCTTGAGTCTGGGTAGGGACCTGGGGTTGAGTAGACGGAACTGAACCCCAAATAGGATTAGTCACTCCTGTATATGGTTGGCCTTGAGTAGGGATAGTTTGTTGCCCCCCAGGGATTTGAGGAACATTTTGCATAAGTTGAGTCCAATACTGGGCCAATGCAGGAGGGATATTTTGACCTAAAGGCGAGTTTGGTCCCCCCATTAAAGGGACATTTCCACCGGGAAATTGTGTGCCAACCGGAGGTTTTGTAGTCACTATGGTTTGTCCGAGAAAAGGAACTGTGCCACTTAGTCCACCAACAAGAATTTGGACATTAGGTGCAACGGTCGGTATAGTACCACTAGGATTAATATTGCCAGTGGGAAACTGAGGGAGTGTCGATATGAAACCAGGAATAGGATGTCCAGGGAACTGAGGAC
The DNA here is from genome assembly GCA_032191745.1 of Picea mariana. NCBI lineage: Eukaryota > Viridiplantae > Streptophyta > Pinopsida > Pinales > Pinaceae > Picea > Picea mariana. The sequence goes on along the minus strand of JASDQU010010323.1, from coordinate 113,592 downwards.
CACCAGGAGAACCCGCAGGATTTTTTGGATGTGTTGGATGCGGAACATTCAACGCAGGATTCAATGCATGGTAACCCAAGGGAAAAGTTGGATTAACTGCCGAAGTTCTTTGGGTATTAATAGGGGCAAGAGTAGTTGTAGGAATTCCGGTTTGGACACTCGTAGTGTTTGCAAGATGAGCCATCTCAGGGGGTAAAATAAAACGATAAGTAGTAGTTGCTGGTGTAATTTATGACTCAGGAGACTCAGGAGATTCAGGACCAAACAAAACTCATCGAAAATCACCCGACCAAGAATGACCTTGGCTTACTACACCGTGAGAAGGTCCCGCGATTGATTCAGGAGGAGGAAGATCGTCACCAGAAAGATGAAATCGTCCAGAAGGTCTTTCACCACGACGAATGCGATAATCCTCTATAGTATTGTGAACTCGAAATTCAGCAAGAGGATCAGTAGGGTCTACTTGTGGAGGTGGTGTAAAGACTTTCGGGACGTCACTTACGTCCACGTGTGTTAAAGTCACAAGAGGGATTTCACCCAGATGAGGAGAGTCCTCAGGAGTACCCTCAGGTGTTGCTGTGTGCAAAGGTTCAGAAACTTCTGGATGTTCCAGAGACAAACCTTGCATCCTACGCGAACATCGTGGAGGAGCAATTGTAAAAATGTAACAAAGTCCCCAACGAAAATCCTATTGTCAACTACGAGAAACAAACAACACACCCTAGTAAACAAAATCTAGAAGCAATCACCAAGCAAACAAAACCTTCTAGTTTCGAAGCCACTAGTTGGTGATGCAATCCAACATCGCAACAACGAGACGAGAAGGGGCGGGGCCAAGGTGGAAAAGTTACGTTGACGACCTGCTTAACAGACTTACGCCCTGGTGCAAGCTCCCACACATAATCGTGGGTATACCCTCCAAGGAGCCCGAGTGAGTTTGGTCAACGTCGATTCTAGGTACCGTGAAGACTTTCCCCTTCACAGTCACCTTGGGTAAGTACCTAGAGAGAAAGGCCACTAAGGCTACCACAGACAACAGTACTACTTGGGGAAACAGTCGTCAGTCCGATCCACACGCAAGGGCAGGGTATCGAGCCCGAAATCAACTCAAAGGATTCCACTCATAATTGTGGGTATACCTCGGAGTGACCCCCGTAATACGTGAAATCTCTACACTGATGTCAACACAGCAGGTTAGTATCTCTGCCAACACCAATGCGACCTAATGCTTGACCCTTGTGTTAGAAGGGCTTCCCAGGACAATATGCGGCCAATGGAATTTTACACTCCCTATTCTCAAGATACTATTGTGTGTTTTTGAGCTTTGGAGAGTGTGTCTTTCTTCCTACTCCAAAGCACTAGCCTAGCTATATGTTGGTGAAAACGAGCCCTAGAAAAGAGTTACTAGATCAATTTTAATATTATGCGAAGTTTTTAAATGGCTGTTGTTTTACTCACAGGCAACGGAAGTGAAACTCATGTTGTGTGACTCTGACCCAAAGAATGCAAGGATATGAAGAAATGTAATCGTTTCATTCAATGAATCCTAGTTATGGGAGAGATAGAGGACGATTTCCAAATCAAACGCAATTATGTTAATGCAAATGCAACTCCTTTTAAAGACCAACACAAATAATCATGCATCAATGAATCATTTCTAACTGTCTTCTTCAAAACTTCAATGCTCCAAAATTTAACAAGTTTGATTTCAATGTTCACAACAAAAGCAAAACAATACTTGAAAGAAAACAAAGTTTCACTTTCCAAGAAGAACTCTGATAACAAAGAAATAAAATCAAATCATCAATACCAAACAATCAATGAAAACCCAACCAAAACTTTCAATGATAATAAAAACACAAAGCAAACCAAGGAGTTTCTTAATGCAAATGAAAATTTCCCTTTCGAAACAATAATCAACTAAGAAACACCAAACTCTTAACTTTCAATCAATCACTGATCTTTAACCAATACAACATATTCGACCCCAGTAATCAGAGAGAAGAAAAATGCCAATAAAGGCTAAAGGATGAAAGTCAAGTGATCAAAGCAAGAACAAGCTTAAAAACCCTAGATCAGATCCAGCAAGCAAATGAAGTAAAAGATATGTAAACCAGTGAGATGAAGTGTCAAAAAGACTTAAATCAACCTTACTGAGCTATTGGAAAAGTCAAAACTTGAGTTCAAAAATATTTCAAAATCTGCCCGCAGGCAAGCCTTGGACACAGTGCGAGCAAATCAAATTCCCGTAGTCTAGTCAAGTGCAGACTGCGAACTTTCCACACTGGAGTATATACACAAGGTGCGAACCATCAGGATTCTCGCAGGCTGTTAATTAGCACAGTGCGGGAATCTCTGAAAGTAAAGAAAAAATTTCAAAATCAAGCAAAATCTAAATTGGTTTTGTAACCCAGAAGGTGTCTTAGGGTATCCTGAGGACTCAGAAGTTTACAAATCAGGAGAAAAAGACAACAAGAGAAAATGGCCACAGAAAGTTCAAGAAACCAAAAAAGACAAAGGTGTTTCTCCCCGGTGGAGTCGCCAATTTTGTTTATGGATAAATTCGTGAGTGCAGACACAGACCAATCTCCCCAGATCCACTTGGATCTGGAACAAAACGTGACAGAATACTACTCTTTCCCTAGAGATAGATATTGAATGAACTAAGAGAAATGGATGGTGGACATACCTTATGAACGCTCTCCTTTAATCTCTGTTTTTCCTTGCTCTGCTCTGATGCTCTTGTGTCGATCCAATCACAACAACACAAACCAATCACAACAAAGGCATTAATATATTCAATACCTAGTCTATACATGTGATCAAGGAATCATGTAATAAGATGACATCATCATTATGGGAAAGGGACATATTCATGTATTGCATTAATTGAAAGATAAATATACAACCTGAGCCTTGATGTCGTAGATCTCCTTTCGATGGCTCCTAGCTCTGACACACACACTTGCTCATGCATGAAGAAGTTCAACCACATATGATTACTTGTTGTCTCTTGCTGCTGTAGTTTCAATCCTCCATACAGTCTTGCACAAGTTCTCCAATAGATTTCTCTAGCTTGACAACTTCTTCTTGTTCTTAACCCTTTCCATAAGTAATCTCCTCAATATATAGGAGAAGATTGATTAGTTACTTGGATAGGGAATGATCCCAAGATATCTGGAAAATCATTATTTTGCCAACCATTCGAACTCCAACTCACCCTTCTAGAAGATTCCTTCTAGAAGGATTGAGAACTTATTCACTTTCCTCCTTTAGAAACATGTTCGCACCCTAACCATTGACACAGTGCGAGAAGTTCGCAGTCAAGCTGAATGCAACATGCAAGAATTATGGATTCTCGCAGGAGAGTATATATGCAGCCTGCAGACTATTTTCAAAATATGATTTTTGAGAAAATGACAAGTGTAACCTTCTTCGGGAAAAAGTTCTTAATGAAGAGTTTGATCTTCCATTATCATGACATAATCATAATATCATCTTGATAACCGAAAATGTGGATAACAATGTCCCCTGCAATTCGAATTTACCTGAAAAGGGTAAAAAAATAGACAAGTTAGAAGGATCCTTTATTAATAAAATGATAAAAATCTAATCCTATAGACTAGCTACATAATCCTTTGATTTTGTAGCTGGTCTAAAATAAGACACAGAATCAGTATTAAAATCAATTGAAAATCTTTTAAAGAATTAAATTCAATTAACATCCAACAACTATTTGAAAACGAATCATTTAATTTGAAATTATTATACCATTCAAAATCAAACAGGATCAAAATCATTCAACCGAATACAGAGATAGGTGTACTTTGTTTCTTTTGTTACCACAAAGTCGGGTCAACATAATCATAATCAAACTGTTGTGAAATCATTTCATATCCAATTGAAATTGATATGATCAAACAAATTGCCAACAATCGTTATGCTGCCTCAACAAGAGGAGATACGATCGAATCCAAACAAGATCACTTTTCAAATCGTTAAAAATGTAACGATATAGCAAATGATTTATACCATAAGAGAATTAAACCAACACTGACGCGTAACTGCCCACAAACAAAATCATAACAAGATCAATCAATTAGTAACAGAGTTCGTAAGAATTGGTCGATTGTTTGCTATTACAAATTGGGGCAGACAAAATCATTCACGAAATCTTTTCTTGAGTGCATTTAGAAACAACTATTACCCGAGTCTCCTCATACGAATTTAATAGAATGACATAAGTCGAACCGATTCTACAAAATCGTTTAGGAACATAACTGTAATCAAATCTATTTTGATATGAATGCAATTCATAAAATCGATCAAACTTACTGAAGATACAGCTATCCAATCAAACGAATCAAACAGCTAGGGTTTTACACAGTCGTCGTGGATCAAAACGTTCCATGATTCAGGCGTGAATATCATTCGCATAGACTTAAATGAGCGTATTATTTTAATAAAAACAGATTCATTTTTCCCAACTTGGAACCGATCAAATCTAGAACATCATATGACACAACATCGTAACAACCAAATTCATTGAAATCGTTTGCCAGTCACAGCATATGAACCATAACGAAATCAAATCCAATCATAATCGTATTCTAAATTGAGCATGAAAACTTCCTATTCGGAATAGATACAAAACAAATCCAATTGAAAACAAACCATTAATTTCGTTACTTCAATTAGACAAACGAACATGTAAAATCCAAACGAAGACCATTCAAATCCAATAAAAATCTATGAGCAGATCGTATATCAAATCAAAATTTCTTTTTATTTTTAGCAAAGAAAAACAATGTATAGGATGAACACCAAATGACAGAGCCATTTTGAATGAGAGACAGAGCTATTTGAAAACAAAATTCAAATAATTATATCAACCTTGATCATTCACAAAAATGAAACGATATCAAAATCCATACCTGTATAGCGAGCAGATGGCTTGGTCACGACAATTTAGAGTTGATAACGGCTGTGGCCGATTCAACATTCTTGAAAAGGATGGAGCCTGTTGTCTTCTGCTTCTTATCAGTTGCTTGTAGCTGGTTTCTTTGACTGGTCAATACTGCAATCTGATCTTCCAGCGATTGAATTTTCGATTGGAGCATGGGAACATCGATGTAGTATCGTTCCAACCAAAAATCACATTGGTCATAGGATGACTGTGTGGGTTTTGAAAGAGCAGGCGAGGGTTTGGACATATTGCTGAGGGTTTCGTTAGGCAATTTAATCCCTGGGTAATTGGGATCATTTCTTAGGCAGGGGAGAAGATTTGACATGAAATCGTAAGGTGGTTCGAGGCATAAACCCTACGAGTAAGGGTACTCGGTGGCTAGAAAACGTTCTATGTCAGAGTCGGAATACTCACTAAGGATTATAGGATTTGACTTAGCAGAGGGTTTAGGCTTATTCCTAGCCATCCTTGAAATGAGCCGAGCGTTCTTTTTACCCTTGGCATTAGCAGTAGGGTTAGCCTTGGGATTTTTGCTCACAGGTCTTTTAATAGCGTCGGCCTTCTCAGTTCCAACGTCTGGTAAGTTAATATCAGGGTCGACCGAAGGCTTAGGAGAGGGCAATAGGATATGGAAGGGCACAGGTGGATCGACCTTGGTTTCAATTACCACATGATTTTCAACCTGGACAGGGTCTGTATCCTCAAAACCATTATGAGTGATGAAATCTCTCCAACTATCACCATTTAAACTCAAGTGATAAACAATGATAAGTTTGATAAGTCCATGGTGGAATAGGCTACTGTCATACTTCTACCTTTTAAACCTTTTTGACATTTTATATAGGTTGCGCTGAAAGTAAAAGGGCATATTTAACGGGTATCCCATAAAATTCATTAGCAAACGCAGGTGGTAGAGGAAAATGAGTCCGTATCGACCTTCACAGGTCACGAACTTCTTGAATACCATCAAAGTATCGTGCCATCGTGGTTTAAGTGCAAATATGGGCATACCTCTGTCACAAGAAGTGACCTTTCGCGAGAGGAGCAACAGTGTCCATGGCACCTCCTCGACCTTACAATTTTTGAACCAACAATTTCCTATGGCAGGTAACCCTGTAGCAGAACTGATAAAATTCTCATCAATTTCCAACTGTATGTCACCCACCTTGGCTCTATAGCCATCGAAAGTCATGGCAAACTACCGTGCTATAGCTAGATTAAAACCCTCAAATCGTTGCACGAAGTTGAGCCATCCATTATCCTCCAAGTCTTTGTGGGCATTGTCAAACATTAACAAGGCTTGGTTTCCGTTTGGCTCGATTCCCACGACTGGTGCCATGGAGCCGAGCACATGGTAAGTCCGGGGTTTGGATCATAGCACACAGGAGCAGAGTGCACGAAGGTTATCCGAGCTAACAAAGGTAAGTGGGGAATAAGGGATAGGCATAAATGCCAGCGTGCGAAGGTGGTGGAGCTATTCACTGGCCATGCATAATAGTTATTGCCAAGGTACAACCACTGGCTTTCATAGCTGTTCAACCCACTATAGCATAGTTCAACACTCAATTCATTTGCCTAACCAATGAAATCAAATGTATAAACCAACGCGTGCAAACATTATGCCATATTTTTAAACACCCGACATATAAATCAAAACCAAAATCAACTATGCGCCAATGTATCAGCTCATATAATCAATAGTTTAACCAATGTGCCGATGGGTATTCATATAAGCAACAAGCCAATAGTTATGAAAACACAAACATAGGTATCATATTAAAGATATATATGAAAGATTTAACCATAACACCCATGTATCTTATGAAACCAAAGGTCAAGTAGGTTAAATAAAAAGCAAATCCAAATGCCAATGTATTACAAACTCAATGAAACCAAATTACGCAATTAATCAGAGAATGAATACCGATCAAAAGATTTTTCCAGCTGTATAATGATAAATAAAAAGGTAAGCGCAATAGGCATATCGACAAAAGAGATAATGATAGTTCAGATAGTGATTTCAATGTGCCTTCAAAAGACTAAGTTTTCATGCTTACATTCGTGAAAACGAAATGAAGGTCAATGTGCAAATGTCGCAAAAAATAAAAGTGTCGTTTATTTGAAAATTGTGACGAAAAATTGATGTTTGCAAAACATTGGTGTAGGCAGCTTATTAGATAATGAAAAAATGTGAATTGGCTGCCAACACTAGGAGATCTCACTTGTATAGTGTGCCCCGCTCAAAATAATTGATATAAATTATGAAAATTGCACCATAAATACTATAGACAGTCCATGATCCAATGAAACCAGTCCCACTCAATTTGGATAATCGAGGAAGAAGTTGTGATTTTTTTACCTGGAACACCTTCTTGAGACTAGTCAATAGGACTAGTCAGATACCCTATTTTACACAGGGTGTATCTACAAATTTAATATGAACCAGAAGATAAAAATTTTACCCTAAATACCTTACTAATTTCTATGAATATCCTCCAGATTTTAGTGTCTGAAACGTTACATAAAAATTTTTATAGCGAAAATTACGCAATGACTCAGTTCAGAATGATTCCAGAACCCTATCTTGTACAGGATGTATCTCCAAAAGTATAAGGCCTCAGGCTCTGAATTTTTAGTCCAACGTACCTTGATCCATATAATAAATATCCTCCAACTCATTCCTTTTGAAACATTGTAGAAAAAACGTTATAGCGCAAATTCCAAGGCGTCTCAGGTGTAGCAACGAAACCCCAAGACCTTGAGCTCTAATACCATATGTTAAGAACCAAATATCAATATAGAATAGAAAAACCTCAGAAAAAGTACTCAACACCTTGAAAAAGATATAATTTCAGATAATAATCCTCTTCGAGGGGGCAACCTCTTTTTATCCCAGTTAAATGTTCAAGTACAAGATGATTCAAAATGAAAATGTCTCCTTGGTATATATAGGAGACTAGGAGGTATAATTACAACGAATGGCCTAAATCCAACATAAATAAAATAACATTCATAATATAATATGCCCCAATTAAGGGGTAATGAGCCAATATTAGGGCTTAGCATGGCCCCCATGTCATGCTGATGTCATCGTACGAAAAAATACCCAAATATTTTGAATTTTCAAGTTTTCCAAAAATGCCCAAAAATACCCAATTTCAAAATTATTCTCATGATAGCCATTGAAGCTCTGTATTTAAGCTTGATATGACCCATTTAAGAGATATACATATAAATTCAAACCCTACTCTTATAATTTGACTCCTCTATGTCGAATTTCCCATAGTTTCATTACAAAATTTGGGCTTTTTACCCAATTTCACCCATTTTTATCACGGGTGCCATGGCCGCTCTATAAATTCCAAATTAGACCACCTACAGGCCCGAAATTTCCCCAATTAGAGATTGAAATTTCTCATTTTAGACTTCTGGGCACAATTCTCTCCAATTTCTACTGAATTTCCCTCAATTTCATTGCAATAGTTTTTTTAAACATATTGCAGACATCCACTAAAAATTAATTTCTGCTTCAACACTTCGTCAAGTCGGCTTGTGTAGGATCAATGTCAAAACTAGATCTCTGATATAACATTGTATAATCCCCAACTATGAGATGGTCTATGCCACACACAATTTCCAAACTCTGATACCATTTTAATTATCTGATATGATATGCAAATGCACAAATTCAAGAAGAATAACAACAAATATATACATGCAGCATATACAGGAAAAACCCATAACAAAAAAACAAAACTAAGCACACATTAATTAAAACAAGCTCATAAAAGACATTCATCTTTTTAAAAAAGTCATCAACTACATCTAGACCTCAAACTTTCCTCCCATCTATAGACTTTGATGCTCATAAACTCAGCAATAGGTCACCCCCAAGTTGGGGCTAAAACTACACCTGGGAAAAGGAATTCTAAACTAGGATATGATATCTCAATAACAAAAATGCTCAGACTCAGGTGCCAATTCTAGCTGACATCATACAACCTCTCATTCCTCACATGCATGTCCCACCCCAAGAAGTGTGCCCCTTATCTTCTCAACAGTCCTTTGGATACCCCACTTCACTTCTGAGGCTTCAACAACAGGTCGGACATGAAGTATCAGAGCCATGTAGCTACAAATTGGCACCTTGGGAAAACAATTCCCAACAGTTCTCTCACCCAGAGATAATGCTCATGGGCCTAACAAACTGCTTCTTCAATAGTCCTCAAACTTGACAACCCACCTCTTCAACTCAATTTGCCCATATTACCGGCTGAAACAAGCTCCAAATAATTTCAGGTACATGTATTGGTGATGGAAGCAATGTATAGATGATAGGAGAGTGAGTGAATTCCTAAATGATGGAGGAATGATGGGAAAATGAACTAATTTCCCCAAATATATGTACATCTTCTCAACTTGAAACTTTTCATGTTGGGAACTACATGGGCCCACTTCCCCCCCCCCCCANATTAAGGACTTGGGATATATTTATATCCCTCACTTTAGACTTTAGGAATATTATTAAAATATTCCTTTTGGCTTAAGCCCCCTTAGCTTAACCCCTTTTCTAGACTCTTAGCTCCCCTTTTCCTTTCTAGTGGAGTTTATCCCTTGATACTCTTTTTGTCTTATTGGTATGAATCAGTGATGTGTTTTCATTAATATCTAAGTGTCATTAAATGATACAAAGATAGGCTCACTGGAATTTCATTTTATGGATCTTCGGCCTAATAACCACACAGGTGTTACCCGTGATTTTGGTCATCATGATGATGTATTGATGATGGTGTACTCAGGCTTCTCATTATAACTTTCTCCTGAGAAAAGTTATGTTCATCTCTTCCTAGAAAACTCATTTTTGAAGAGAGTTCGCAAGCTGCTAGTATCCCAGGGTATGAGAATGACCCATTATCGCAGGCTGCCTTAAGCTGGGGTGCAAACTTCTCACACTGTGTAACATAGCTAGGGTGCGAACCTTCTCTAAAGCATGGAAAAAGATGAATTCTCGATGTTTATAGAAGGGAATCTTCTAGAATAATGGGTTGGCATTCAAATGGTTATCTTTGTACTGGATTCCCTAATATTGTGGGATCATTCTTATCTAAGTAACCATCTCATTCTCTCCTATATATTGAGGAAATTCTCATGGAAAAGGTTAAGCAAGATTCATTGGAGAATTGGTGAAATAATTGTGTGAAGGACTTCGCTTGAACAATAGATTGGAGACTCTAGCAAAGTCTATCAAGAGGTTTTGATCTTCTTCATACAAGGATTGAGCAAGTGTGTGTGTTGGAGCCAAGAGCCATCAAAAGGAATCTTGTGACATCAAGGCAATCAGGTTGTAATCTTTACTTTCAATTAATATGATACAGTGGCATGTCCCTTTTCCATAAAGCTATTCTCACTTTATTGTGTAATACCTTGATCATACAGATAAGTTGACAGTTGAATATATTTTGCTATCTTCACTTTGGTTGGTTTGTGTTGTCTTGGTCTTGACCTCACGAGATCACTGGAGCAAAGCGGGAGCAACAAAGACCCTAGGAAGTGATATAAAGGTATGTTACTTGTTCCTTCCTACTAGCTAATTCAATGATCAAAACTTAGGGAAAGAGTCATGTCCTGTCCTGTTTTGTTCTAGATCCAGGTGGATCTAGGGATATCTCTTAGCGTTTGCACCTACCGATTAGTCTGATAACAAAACTGGCGACTCCTCTAGGGAGTATAACCCGTTTTCTTGTGGTTTTTGGTATTTTTCCTTGGCCATTTGTTCTTTCCTTACCCTTCTCCATTCATATCAATATCTGAGTCTTCAGGATACCTTGATAGACCCTTTGGGTCCAGAGGCCTCTTCAAATTTTGTGTCATTTTCCAAAAATTTGACTAGTTTCAGACATTCTCGCACTGCACTCCACAGTAGCTTGCGAGAATCTGTAGAGTTCACACTCTGCCTTTAGGTTCAGTCGAGGTTCTCACACTCTTCTCAAGGGCCACCTATGAGAATCACTAATTCTCGCACTGTGTAATATTGCTAGCTTGCAAACTCATTTTTTCAAACTTTTGGATTTGAGTTTTGGCATCTTCAACTGCCCATATCAATCTAGGTGCCTCATAAGAGTTTCTTGGACCATTGATTGATGTCTTTCTTTTCTTCGTTTTCATGCATGAACAGTCTTAGGATTTCAAAGGCTCTTCTTGTCACTTCTATCTTGACTTTTCTTGGCATAGCCATACTCTCTGATTTCGAAATCTGAGTGTTCTTGTTTGGATAAGGACTGGCGATCGGTTGAAAGTTGAGTTTCTTGGTCTTTATCATTTGCTTATTATTTGAAAGATCACTTTTCTTATGCGATTGAAAAGACTAGATTGGTTTGCTTCTTATTTTTGTTTTCGTTGAAAGAGTGGTTTGGGTTTTTATCATTTCTTGTTCATTGGTACTCTCACTATCATGGTGTGGGTCCTTTTTTGAAAAGTGAACAAAGTTTTTCTTTCAAAAATCATTTTCGTTTTCGAAAACATTGAAAATCAATTGTTTAAATTATTGAAAAAGAAACGATAGAGAATTGTTATTGATGCGTGATTCGTTGCATTTGCATTTTAAAGGAAATTGTGTCTTGTAGTTCAAGTTTGATCCGGTTTCATATTCGTTTCCTTTGAGTAAACAACAACTCTTAATAACAATGTGCAATTATAAAATTTACCTAGTAACTCTTTTCTAGGGCTTTTAATAACACTGTGCAATTATAAAATTTACCAACATTTAGCTAGGCTAGCACTTTGGAATAGGAAGAGAGATACACTCTCCAAAGCACAAAATACACAATAGCATCTTGTGTTAGGGAGTGTTAAATTCCATTTGCAACATCTTGTCCTGGGAAGCCCTTCTCACACAAGGGTCAAACACGAGGTCGCATTGATATTGACAAAGTTACTCACCCTTCTTTGTTGATATCAGTGTAGAGATTGCATGTATTACGGGGATCACTCGGAGGTATACCCACAATGATGAGTGGAAGCCTTTTGAGTTGATTTTGGGCTAGATACCCTGCCCTTGCATGTGGATTGGACTGTCGACTATCCCCCCAGGATTTATTATTGTTGGTGGTAACCTTAGTGGCCTATATTTCTAGGTTCTTACACAAGGTGACTGTGAAGGGGAAAGTCTTCACAGTACCTGGAATGGATGTTGACCAAACTCACTCGGGCTCCTTGGAGGGTATACCCATGATTATGTGTGGGATCTTGCACCAGGGTGTAAGTCCATTAAGCAGGTCGTCAGCATAACTTTTCCACCCTAGCCCAGTCCCTACTCGTCTCATTGTTGTGACATTATATTTCATCACCAACTAGCGAATTTAGTAATAGAAGGTCTTGTTTGCTTGGTGTTGCTTCCTAGATTTTGTTTACTAGCGCGTGTTGTTTGTTTACCAAAGTTGACCATACGATTTTCTTCATGAAGTTTGTCACTCGTTTACAATAGCTCCTCCATGTCGTTCACGTAGAATGCAGGGTTTATCTCCAGAGCAACTGGAAGGTTCTCAACCCTTGCCTACAAGTACACCTAAGGGCTCTCCTCGACAAAGTGAGGTCACAATCGTCACCACGCTACAAGTGGAACGCACTGACTCTCTAGAACATTTTTGAATTAATAATACTCAAGAGGACTTTCAACTTCACCCTGATTCTGAGCGACTGTTTATGTGACTGAATTTTTCCAGAGAATTAGTTGTTACGTCTTCTGGATCACTAGTTGGACCCTTTCCAGGCATAGAAGGCCAATATCTTTTTTGGTCTACAGGTGTTTTCCGACGGGACCTTTTTGGTCCAGGTTCACCTATGATTTCCGAAATCAACCCACCTGTGATTTCCAAAATCTCTAGTCCAGAGACAATACCTTTGACTACTGCTTATCACTTTATCGTCCCTGCCAAAATGGCCCATCTTACAGATACTACGAGTGTTCCAACCAGGTTTACAATGGTTAGTCTTGCTCCCATCAACACACCGCGAACGCCCAATGTCACTCCGACACTACTACCTGGATACCGTGCGTTGAATGCTTCCATTCACACTCCTACGCAAACCCCATATGGCTCTCCTGGTGGTCCTTCTTCTTCTGGGCACTGTCTTCCCGGTTTTATTCCAATACTCCCTCAATTTCCTTTTGGAGGACCTTCTTTGTGTTCTACTGGCAGTCTTAATCCTAGTGGTGCTATTCCGTCATACACTCCAAATTACTATATTTTGGTTGGTGGACAAGTTCACCAAGGTGGTATGACTCAACCCCCTTTCAGCGGGAAAATTCCTTTTGGCGCACAAATCCCAATTGGAACACAACCCCTAATTGGAACACTACCTCCAATTGGAACACCACCTTCGATGGGAGGACCGACCCCACCTTATGGGAAAATCATCCCTCCATCCTTGTCCCAGTATTGAAATCAATTGATACAACATCCTCCTCAATCGACTGGGGGGCAACAGTTTCCAGCTGCATCTGTAATACACCCTAGTGTGGGCCAATCATATCCAGGTTCGTTCAATCCCATTTGGAGGGAAAATTCTCAAACTCAATCCCCTGTTCCAGGGTACAATCCTATGAGATACTATCCTCTTCAACCACCACCAAATCTGCCTGGGTCTTCACATTATATGCAGACTGCTTATGGTCCTACTGGTTTTCCGACAGGGATTCCTCCCCAAAGCCACCAGTACCCGCATGTGAATCGCCAGTTACCCTTCATAGCCACTTTGGATCTTCCGGATTTGTCAAGGATTTTAAATGATCCAATTCGCCACTCTCCCCATTGGCCTGCTATCCCAACCAAACTACCATCAGACATTCCCAAATTCGATGGCAAAGCGGGAGAGGACCCAAACAATCATGTTATGACTTTTCACCTATGGTGTTCATCCAACTCGTTGATGGATGACTCTATTCATTTACATCTTTTTCAACGAACTCTCACGGGTTCTGCTGCAAAGTGGTACATCAAATTTACACGAGGTTTCTTCTCTGACTTTAAAACCCTAGCTATGGATTTCCTCACACACTACCAGTTACCAATTCTTTATGACACGGGGACCGAGATTTTGACTTCTTTCAAATAGAATAAGGACAATCATATATCTGATCACATTCATGAATGGCGACGGTGACGACGTCTTATTAAACTTGAACTCCCCGATCAGTTGCTGGCAGAATGGTTCACCAAATCGTTTGTGAATGACATCGGTCGTGACATTGTGATCTGAAAATAGAAGGCTGACTTGTTATGCTATGCAAGCACCCTCTAACTCATAAAATAAATCTTAACAGGACCTTACTTCATGTGTTAAAATATGCAAGTTGGTTTATGTGTTAAGTTCTCGGTTCTTCTTTGCAAATTTCATGTGTGAGGAATGTTCTTTTAAATGATTAAATATGTGTTATAAACAAATACACAGCAATATAAAGTGTAGCAAATAACACAGCAAACTCACAACAATACCAAGATGATAAAGGAGTTCACCCCTCTCTGGGCTACATCTCCTTGAGCCTCCTTCAATGTACTTGGCTCTTTGGGATTAGTTTGTCAAATGATCTTTACAAGATGATGCTCAACTCCAATGGATTTACATACTGTACCATTGGATTCAGAATACATAAAAGCCCCAAAAATGACTGTTAAAACTCTGCAAATGGACAATGGCTCATCCAACAATGACCTCTTCTACATGTGACCTCCAAGCTTCCCTGAGCTTCAATGGAGAAAAAATACCTGTAGAAGTCCTCCAATATATCTGAAACCTATCCCAATGTGTTCAGAGAATAATAGATAGTCAAGAATGACTATTCAGTCTCAGAAAATGGATATGTGCTCATCAGAGAAATGCCTCAAACAGTGAGGGCTTTAAGGCTCCCTAGAGCCTTCTCAAGATTCAATGATTAAAAACCTACATAAGGAGTCTTCAAATGCCTGTGAAAACATCACCAATGGACTCAGAACATCCAAAAACACCTAGCTGGGCTTTTACAGCACCTGATTTGGTCAAAAACTCAAAAAGTTATGGCCTCTGCCATTTTTCCCCTTCAGGCTTGCTGTCTCCTGTTCGCCATTTCGCACCCCTGGAAGTCTGCACCTAGATCCTGAGCATTTTCGTGTGCATAAACCCAGCACACGCGCGTCCCGCAATTCGTGCCAATTTGTCGAACGGTTAGCATGACTATAGCCCCTAAGAACGAAGGTGTTGGGCGCATGGGAGGACCATGTGGCCACGTCCCACACAAATTTGGGGCTCCGTTACTTGGTTACATCTGGGATTGACAAGTGTCCAACTGTTGGTAAAACTCCAAATTACCGCGTGCGTTTTACATGTGATCATATGTAAAATATAAACAATGGAATATAACCGTGGGTTTTTAAACCACAACTTTAAAACCATAACACCGTGTGCTATTTGAAACCGGGTCATATATTAAACACCAAACAATAACCCAAACCACGTGAATGGCATTTGTACACGGGCGTGGTCACATGTCAAATCGTTTGGTGTAACAATGACCACGGTACAAATTGGAACCGCGTGCGCAAACCTTGTCTATTGGTCACATGGAACGGTCATCGGTGAATACATATAACCGGGGTCATATTTCAAAACACCATCACGCGCCATCCGTCGGATAGTGGTCATGTGAAATGTATGTGTGACCGGGGGCTGGGGCTAAGCCCCAGCCCCGACCCCCGCGCCCATACAATTATAATTTCAATTCAAATAATTATAAAACCATATGTTTATCAAACCCAAACACGTGGCGAGTTGGTTGTTGGACTTTGTTAAAACATGTATAAAGGGAGGAGGTCTGGGGGTCAAACCCCGCGGCCTCCATAAATTTTACAATACAACCCAAATACCTCCAGTCGCTAAATGGGTGCCACGTGGCATCCCTTCATTGGGCCACATGGCGCCCTATTATTCGCCCAATTAGAAGCCACGTGTCACAACCTTACTCGACCACTTGTCAGCCACTGAACCTACCACATCACATGACACATCATCAAGTTCACGTCAGCTATACGGCTGCCATGTCATCTGTACGGCCTATGCCACATCAGCTGTACGGCCTACCCAGCCAGCACCCTTTTTTTTTCCTGTTTGGCGATTAGAACAGATCGCGATAACTTCTCCATACGAACTCCGTTTGCGAAAATAAATATACCACCAGAATCAGGAGAACGAGACGGATGCAATGGCACCGTTTTTGTCACATTCCGAGCACTTTGAAAATTGAGCAAATTTTAGACCCCTGGTCCAGATTCTGATCACATTGCCATGGGTGGAGTGGTCATAGAAGAGCAAGCTATAAGTCGTGCTCAGTATCTTGACCTCGTTTACTCACAAATGGGTACCCTTTCTGATTTACTACTTGACTTACCTCGTCCTTCCACTTCCACAACTTCAACTACTCTAGCTGCCTCGCATGCAGCTGATGGTCTGATTGGCACTTTCCAGGCCCAACCACACTTCGCCTCAAGCACAAACCCCAAACCTGCTTCTTCTAATGTTCAAAATGCTCCGTCTCCTGCCCCTCCCGTCAGCAAGACTTTTGAGGTAAATGCAGTGCAATCTATCCCAGCTGGTACAAACAAATATAAAAAGCGGAGAGGTAAGAATAAGGAGGGCAAAAATAATTCTCAAGTAAAGAAAACCAAAACTACCCCTGTTGACGATCGGGATAAGCGCAAACCTCGATACCCTTGTCTTATTTGTGGTGATGATCACTACACGAAGGATTGTCCACGACGCATCGAGGTCACCAAGTTCCTTCAAGGAGCTCCAAAACCACCTGCTCCGACTGTTTTGTCCCAACCCTTCCTCTCTCAACAACAGGCTCAGTTGGTCATTCATGACCAACCCTCCTCTTCCACTACATCCTATGTTTTGATGTGTACTGGCGATTCTAAGCAGAGAAACATTGCACTCACTACTCGAGCCAAAGATTATTCTCCCTCTAAAGAGAAGGTTGATGATCCACCTCCTTCCTTGGTACAACCCTCTCCTGTGACTCCACCTACCAATGGTCCTCTTCATGTCGAACGACCGAGACTTGACACAGTTCTACGACCCCCCCCCAAAGGGCATCGTTTGGAAATTGACTTTCAATCCTCATTCTCGTGCAGCCCAGAGCTATAGCATTTTTGAAGATCTGGCCCAAGCACCTTCTGTGATGTCAGCCCTTGAAGTCCTTCAAACTTGTCCCACACAACGGAAGGCACTGTTGAAAGCTATCGATGGAATCGATCCGACAGATACAAATTTGATAATATTTGACTTGGAAGATCACATTCCAAGGTTACCCCCTCAACTTGAATTCTAGATCCAAGTGATTGTCTCTGACAAAAACATTTTCCGCACCATCGATGAGGGTGCCTCGACATGTGTTATGTCTCTTGCTTGCTGGAAAGACATTGGCTCTCCTTCTTTGAATGAATCCCATAACACTCTTAAATCCTTCAACGACTCCAGTTTTAATCCCTACAGTGTCCTTCCTTCGTTTCCCATCATGCTAGAAGAAAAAATGGTCCAAGTTGAAGTGGAAGTCTTTGACGCTCCCCTTGATTACAATCTTCTGCTTGGCCACAACTGGATTGATTCCATGCGCGCAGTTGTGTCGACCATTTTTCGTGTGGTACGTTTCCCACATCAAGGTAAGGTTGTCACCATCGACCAACTAGATTTATTCAATTCCGAAACCTATACTGGAAATGTACCATTTATCGCTAAAACCCCACTGGGTTATGAGAACATCAGTGTAGGCCTTCTCAAGGACTCTTCATTAATGGTTACTTTCCCCATTCCACCGCCCAATGTTCCACGCTCATTTGTTGCTTCCATCAACATGATCTCCACCTTGCCTCATGAACTTCCTGCATCTCACAACCCCTGGATAGTACCTGACCCTGGAGATCATCTTTGTTATGACGACGAAATGCCATTAAGTCCAGTTGAATCTGCCTATCAGGCCATTCAATCGACGACACCTTCTTCCCCCTCTCTTGGTGAGTTGTCTCCCGATCCTTTTCATGTCATTTTTCCCACTGACGAAATGATCATGTCTGTCATGGAAGACACCCCTTGGGACGATGGTCATTATCGTTCCATCCTCTTTCTGGAGAAACATACCCTTGAGAACTATAAACGGATCTCGACCCCGTCGACCGTTGTTGTCATTTCCACCATTTCCGAGTCTGCACACAATGTGTTTTCCAAAGGGAGCTTAAGAAATATATTGCCCACTATTCCCCTTGACATATCCGTCAAACCTGGGATTGTCGAAAATTTCCATATTGGAGCTTCGTGTTCTTCTGACGAAGTCATCACCTACACGTCCCTTTTCAAAGATTTTCGTGATATCTTCACATGGAGCTATGAAGAAATGCCAGGTATCGACCCTGAGATTGTGATACATGAGATAAAGACATACCCCAGCACTAAACCCGTCCATAAACGCCTTCGTCCAGTTCACCCATGTAAAGCAGTTGCTATCAAGCTCAAAGTCGAGAAACTTCTGAAAGCCGACTTTATTTATCTGGTGGTTTCCAATCTTGTCCCGATTGACAAGAAACAAGGCACAATTTGTGTATGCGTTGATTGTAGGGATATCAACAAAGCTTGTCCCAAACACAACTTTCCTACCCCCTTCGTCGATCAGATTGTCAATGATTGCGCTGGAAGTGAAATCTTCTCTCTCATGGATGGTTTCTCTGGGTATAATCAAATCAACATTGTTCCCGAGGATCAACATAAGACTACTTTTATTTGTCCTTGGGGTACTGTTGCCTATCGAAAACTTCCTTTCGGTATCAAGAACGCTGGCGTAACTTTTCAACGCGCTATGTCTTATGATTTCCATGATATCAAGCATATCATTAAACCATATTTGGAAAATTTACCTGCTCACTCAATGCACCGAGTTGATCACCCAAAACACCTCTGAGCCATTTTCGTCCACTGTCGGTTCTACAGTATACATTTGAATCCTCATAAGTGCATTTTCTGCATGGAATCTGACCGCCTTCTAGGTTTTATCATTTTGCGTCAAGGGATCCGAGTGGATCCTTTAAAGGTTGAGGTGATCCTTAATCTCCCTCCTCCTTCTACTCTTCGCCAGTTGCAAAGTTTGCAGGGGAAAGCAAACTTTCTTCATCATTTTATCCCAAATTACACCGAGATAACTTGTGGATTTACGCGGCTATTAAAGAAGGATTCAGAGTTCGTCTGGGATACCATCGCCAAAAATGATTTTGAAGCTTTGAAATTGTCCCTAACATGTGCTCCGCTTCTCTTTCCCCCCGATTACAGTCGCGATTATTTCCTCTATCTTGCTGCCTCATATTATACCATTGGTATGGTTCTCATCCAAGAGGATGATGCTAACGACGAACATGTTATTTACTACTTGAGTCGAAGTCTAATGCCTACTGAAATCAAGTATCTACATGTCGAAAAACTGACCTTGGCTACCGTCCAAGCCGTCCAACGCTTCTGGCACTATATCCTCTCACGCAAGACTACAATGACTTATCACTGCAACCCTATGCAACACATTCTTACCCATCAATTTCTAGGGGAAAAATACTCCAAATGGATTGTGACTCTCCAGGAGTTGGACTTGGAATTCGAACGCCCCAAGTCCAAGAAGTCCTTAGTTTTTGCTGAGTTGATATGCGAATTTCACCATTCTGCAATGGAAACTGTAGCAACGAATTCATTACCTGATGAATCTCTTTTCCTTATTAGCACTAATGTTCTTTGGTATGGGCATATCATTATATATCTCCAAACCCAGACTTTCCAGCCAACTTTGTCTAGTATTGACTGACGTCGCATACGCTATCAAGCTCATCAATACATTATCCTCGGGGATACTCTTTATCATCGGGGGATTGACTCTATTTTTCGACATTGCCTAACATTCAATGAAGCCAAGAAAGCTCTGAATGACTGCCATTCTGGAGCATGTGGTGGTCATAGGTATAGGTATGCTACTGCCCAGAAGATCTTACGCGCAGGGTATTTTTGGCCTTCTTTATTTAACGACTGCATAATCGCCGTTCAGAAATGCCATGCTTGCCAGACCTATAATCAGAAGATACGATCACATCTTGCTCCTCTTCACCCTATGTCCTCTGTTGGTCCCTTTGCGAAATGGGGCATCGATTTCATGACATGTCACCCTCACTTGGCCGGGGGGCATGGTTACATCATTGTAGCCGTCGATTATTTTACGAAATGGGCCGAGGCGATGCCGACATTTGACAACACTGGAAAGACTACAACATTATTCATTTTTAATCATGTCATAGCTCATTTTTGTGTTCCCCAAGCTATCATCACTAATCACGATAGCCACTTTAAAAACTTCATGATGTTTGAACTTACTGAAAATTTGGGTCTTCGCCATGATAACTCAACGCCCTATTACCCACAAGCCAACGGCCAGGTCGAAGGAATTAACAAAGTTCTCATAACTATGCTTCGACATATGATAGGGATTCACAAAACAAGTTGGCACACAATGTTGTTTTCGGCATTGTGGGCTTACCAGACATCTGTCAAGTCTGCTACTAGGTTTACACCTTTCCAGTTAGTCTATGTTTGGAAGCTATTCTCCCGATTGAATGCGAGATACCCTCTTTAAAACTAGCCATTGAACTCCTACCAAACACTTCTGCTGAGGAAGAACATCTATTGTATCTTATGCGATTAGACGAAACTCGACGAAATGCTACCCTAGTTATAGAAGCTCAGAAGAAACGTGGCAAGGCCCAATACAACAAACATGTCAAGCCTCGCATTTTCTCCGAAGGAGATCTTGTTCTCCTCTATGATCAAGATCGAGATATGCTATGAGCTGGAAAATTCAAAGCCATGTGGCGAGGTCCTTATATCGTTCGATGAGTTTTGGAAAAAGGAGCTTATGAGTTAGTAGATTACGATGGTATCCCTTTGAGTGAACCCAGGAATGGGTTGTAATTGAAGAAGTACTATGCATAAAATCATATGTGCATGAGTACTTGTATTTTTATTGTATCATACTTCTTGTGTGTTACTATAGCTTGCTTTTTTCGTTATCTAGTCTCTAACCTTATGTGACGTTGTGTTTGATTTCCATATGTCGGAGTATTCACTACCCTATATTGGCTTCGTTGATGGCACTAGCCATAGTACTCTGAACCTTGCTTCCGCTACATGGGAAATTTACGCCCCTAAAAATGAACTTGTCTCCTTACGAGGTGTGTGTCTCAGCCATGCGACCAACAACATTGCAGAGTATAGCACCGTTATTGAATTATTGGTTGATGCTATCTTGCTCAGAATTCGTCATTTGGTTGTTCGACTCGATTCGCAGCTTGTAGTACTACAATTAAGTAATGTCTATACTATTCGAAGTCCTACTTTGTTACGGGTATATTTGTGAATTTGCCTCTTGGAACGTTATTTTGATTACATTGCATATCAACATATTCCTAGATGTCTAAATACATTAACAGATAGACATTTGGATCACTTATAAATCAATCACATCAATTTTCACACAATACATGATAAACTGGTAGAAGCCGTCTGTATATATAATGATCAAAAGAGGTTTTTACAAAATTTTTTGTCCGAAGACCAAAATATTAAAATTTGAATCTCATAGCTTCTACAAAGTGATGTCATTGATGACGTTCACGGTAACACACGACTGCCTGGGAAACTCTACGGAGAAGTCGACTCAAGGACTCTGACACTCCTACTGTATGATGCTGATTGCGCTGTGGAACCTCTCCAAGAGGCATGTCAGGAATATTTGTTGTCAAGCCCTTTAGGTTTTGTTCCACTACTTCATAATCCTCAGCGTATTGTGGCACTGGCGCCACCTCTCCTTGCCGTTGAATGGGAGAAGTACTAGAAGGTCGGTAAGGTCCAACATATGTGTCATCAACAACGATTTTGTATTTAGTCTTTGGACGAACATATAAAAAAAAACATTTGAATATGAAAAACTCACAAAAACATTTAAAAAGGAAAAAAATGTGTGTACTTCTTACCAATTCCCCCCCACTGAGCATCCTCTGGCAGCACTAAGTTCGGATCTCCTCGAAAATCCAACCCAACATAAGAATAATCGTCAACCATCAAGATCTGTGGTTGAAGCCAGTCAAAGAAGGTATCATCATACTTGATGAACGATCCAACTACGTGCCGGGCCATGAGCTRACACCATCTTAACATTCTTAGATCCCTGGGAGCCGGTAAATTCCACTCAACCTGCAGTCTCAGTAATGGAACCCTTTCGAGAAAGAAGGACAGTAACAAAGATCCATATCTGAATTGCTTCAGGTTGCCTCGTCTGCATTTGGTCAACTGTCATTTTATGCTACAAAGCACTGCATCTGCCCAGTTAAAAACCCGAGGTTCAGTACACTCAATAACATACTGGAAGTAACTCTGTAGCGCCATGTGAGGAGAAGAGCTCCCAACCATCTGAGCTATGGTGAATAAGATAGTATGGAGGGTCAATTCCTGTACCCCCCAAATAGCTACTTTTCCTTTCTTCCTCTCTGCCTTGGGAACACAGTGTAAACGACAATACTCACTCATGGGCATCCCACCACCTCTGCTACTAGTCAGGCTCACATGGTACCCCCGCCATGATAGTCTAGTCAAGAAGTAAATGTGCTCAATATCTAAGGACTGTGTGTGGACCCCCACATGAAATATCTGTTGATCGGGATCCCACATACGCATAAGGTACTCTAATAACCTGACTTGGGCCCTCATGCCCGGGATACAAAATTATTTCAGAAGGCCACAATTTCTTAAAGCAGCAATAGTGGGTGGATGATTTCTGAAAATAGCATTGTCTTCTTTTTGATCCCTTTTGCGCCATTCAAGAACCATTTTGATGTCCAATTACCTGCATAAGAAGCACAAAAAGAGGATTAACAACTCTATTCATGAATTGGTTCTTTTTTATTGAGTAAATTCTTAAAAAAATTTTGTGCTTTGCGGTTCTCTCAAGTTCCCTTTGGGCACAGTGCGAGAACCTCGCAGGATGTTGTGGGCTCACCTGTGAGAATCACCCATTCTCGTAGGTCCCGTGTAGCCCACCTATGAGAATGGCTGAGTGCAAGTAGGGCTCATAAAATCAACTCAAAAAATGAATTTTAACCAATGAAGATGCAAAATTAAACCATGAAAGAGTAGAAGACAAAGAGCCTACCCCACTGTCATTGACGGCTCACCGAATGGATGTTCGTAACTCCCGCAAACTGATGCCAAAATTCGATGGTAAAAGAGGGGTTTTTGAGCTCAAATAGTGGAAAAGTGAAAATGATATGGTAAAAAGAGTTTTACTCCTTTATATTTACTTTTACCATGTTATTTGGTTTTTTATGATTATTTATCTATTAAACCCTAATCCCTAATGTCCTTTTGAGTGTAACTTTTGCAAGCGTAACAACTTCGATGTTCATGTACAAGGATGCAGATGTATTTTTTCTTTGTCATTGCATGTTTTGATTGTTTTTTATGGGTTTTGTATAAAACCTTGAGCGTGGTCTTTGTCCGTTCTCACACTCAAAAATACATGAGAATGCGATCGAACATACTTTTATCACTTTTTCGGGCTCAACAAGGTTATACGAAAAAGGAACCCCCCCTGGAGTCCTCTTTAAGCTCTTTTCAGACTCTCTAAATATGAAAAAATGGCCAAGTGACCTTGCTATTTTCATGCTCGATAAAGTATCTGAAGAAAGCGTCTGGTGAGTGATAATTTATCTCTTTTTCGGTCTCATTGGACTATTTTAAAAAAAAGGAACTGAGAGAGTTATCTTTTGAGTGTTTTTCCAGACTCTATAATCATGAAAAACCTTTGAGTTTTCTATCTCTAAACTCGTTAAATAAACATTGACAGACCCGTCATGGGACCGAACCACTCCTTCTTAGGGTTCATTAAACATACTCCAAAGGAATTATCTAAAGGATAATCTTATATCAACAAGCATATGTTATCCTCCTCAAGCTTGCGTAAAAATAAAGAGGTACTCGCCAGAAATGGTGGGGGAAAATTTGGGAAAGGGATATGTTTTCATCTTTGTATTGATTGGTAGAAAGTGTCGCTCTTGAACATGACACCCCCTATTCATTATATTTGAATCCGGTTTGGGAAATCCATTTGTCTCTCATTCGATTTGCTACAAGGTCATTCACTGTGTCGTCTTTGAGTCAATGCTGCCAAATCATTGGTCGTGTTGTTCATATGTTCAAGAGAAGTCCATCTGAAACCTCTATTGAGTCGGCCATCTGCAGTTGTCCATTCTCTCCGTGTCGACCTTCCCTGTGTTCGATTCAATTTACGTCATACTCTATTTTACCTTCAAAATATATTACTCATTTCATGTCATTGATGGGGGATCCATCAAGGCCCTCCTATGACGAGTTTTGTTCCGTCGACTTCAGCTCATTATCTGGAATCAAGACTTAGAAATTCTTTGGTACCTTTGAGCTTGCATACTTCAATGGCAGGTTTCCTTGCTTTCGACAGTGGGCTTACATCATTGACCCCTGATCAAAAGATTCCATCGACTGTTAGAATTCAAATCACTCATTCACACTCGATGGATTGTACTAGAGTACCTTGGGAGTCATTGACATCATTGGTGATTTCCCTTGCACTTGTTAACGGTTTCATCAATGACCGGTAATCAAGTGGTTTCTGCCATGTTCGACTTCAACACATGTAATCACATGGTTAGATTCATACTTTTGGGTGACAAGATTGAAGACCCTGGATATCATCTCTTTGTCCAGGTTGTGATGGAGTATGTATAATTTGTGACACATAGATCCACTATGTATGTCTCATGGCTATGTTGTCTTAATTTGAAATTTCTCGCATAGATCCATAGTGTATTCCTAGTGGCTATGCTATATTTTGACGACATGGATCCACAATGTATGATTGGTGGCCATGAACCATGTCTACAATTGTCATCCGTCTGTGCTCTGAGTATGGGAATGCCTACCTCAAAATTAATATATATGATATTCTGCAGATGCTTGGTTGTTCACAGGTTTCCGATTAGGTGTGCTCCTGGTTTCCGAAACACACATGCAGATTACAAAGTCTTTCGGCTGTCACCAATTCCAACCTCATACTTTGGGGGGAATTCTTTTACCCATGATTTTGGTCATCATGATGATGTATTGATGATGGTGTACTTAGGCTTCTCATTAGAACTTTCTCCTGAGAAAAGTTATGTTCATCTCTTCCTAGAAAACTCATTTTTTAAGAGAGCTCGCAGGCTGCTAGTATCCCAGGGTGCGAGAATGACCCATTCTCACAGGCTGCCTTAAGCTGGGGTGTGAACTTCTCACACTGTGTAACATAGATAGGGTGCGAACCTTCTCTAAATCATGGAAAAAGATGAATTCTTGATGTTTCTAGAAGGGAATCTTCTAGAAGAATGGGTTGGCATTCGAATGGTTATCTTTGTACTGGATTCCCTGATATTGTGGGATCATTCTTATCTAAGTAACCATCTCATTCTCTCCTATATATTGAGGAAATTATCATGGAAAAGGTTAAGCAAGATTCATTGGAGAATTGGTGAAAGAATTGTGTGAAGGACTTAGCTTGAATAGTAGCTTGGAGACTCTAGCAAAGTCTATTAAGAGGTTTTGATCTTCTCCATACAAGGATTGAGAAAGTGTGTGTGTTGGAGCCAAGATCCATCAAAAGGAAGCTTGCGACATTAAGGCGATCAGGTTGTAATCTTTACTTTCAATTAATATGATACAATGGCATGTCCCTTTCCCATAAAGCTATTCTCACTTTATTGTGTAATTCCTTGATCATACACATAAGTTGACAGTTGAATATATTTTTCTATCTTCACTTTGGTTGGTTTGTGTTGTCTTGGTCTTGAGCTCACGAGAGCACTGGAGCAAAGCGGGAGAAAAAAAGACCCTAGGAAGTGATATAAAGGTATGTTACTTGTTCCTTCCTACTAGCTAATTCAATGATCAAAACTTAGGGAAAGAGTCATGTCCTGTCCTTTTTTGTTCTAGATCCAGGTGGATCTAGGGAGATCTATTAGTGTCTGCACCTACCAATTAGTCTGATAACAACAAGAACTTTGGCACAAAATGTCATGGCTCACTAACCTATATGTACATTTACATTTACATTACAATTAGGGTTCATCCTAGGGGTATTACATATCACAACATAAGTCTATGGAGAAGATATTGGTGAGGTTCAGTATGAACACTGTGAAACCGATAAATATCTCTTTAGCTTTCCATTGTAAGCTTTCTTCAAGTTTATGTCCTAGTAGTAAGGAAGCAAATAATTATTTGTCTCATGTACCATTTTCTAATATAGTAGGAGGGTTGATGTTTGTGATGAAATTTTCAAGACTAGATATTTCACATGGAGTTGGTGTTGTCAGTGGACACATCGAAAATCCAGAGCATTAAAAATGAGTGCTTCTGGATCTTAGAGGCACAAGTATCACCTACACTGGTTGCATTGATTTGGTCCGTGGTTATGATTTATGATATTTGGACAACACAATACCTACCTCAGGTTATGTATTGCAAGAATGCAAGGATCTATTGGGTAAGTTTGGACAAGTACAAGATAAGGATTTCTATGGTGGTTGAAGCATTTTGTATTTGACTAATCATCTAATGTATAAAAAATGGACAAGGCATCATTTTGTAAGACATGTTACTGATGGAGGTGGAGTGGTCCATCCTAGAGAAAATTGTGTAGACATGTTCATGAAACCGATATAGTTAGAGAAACTGCGGTGATGTTTGGATTCTCTTGGCTTGAAAAAGAGGTGATGAATGGGATTCATAAAGGTGTCAAGTAAATTGTTGTCAAGGTGGAGATTGTTAAAATATGACAACAATCAATTAAAAGAAAATCATGTAAAAACTAAAATTTAGTTATCTAAATATTTGGTGATGTTGGTTTACGAAACCAATGGAAGTTTGTATAATGGGAGGTATTTCTCGTAACTTTGTAACAGATCCAAGATATATGTATATCTATGAATCCTAAGAGATGTATCAGATGATAATCCTAATTTTAAGCCTATCTCGAATAATAAAGATATCGATACCTTGCCCCGTGGATGTTTCCTTGACACACCGTCAGGGTTTTACCATGTAAATCTCATGTGTTATTTGAGTGATTGATTTGTCTTTCTTTTCAAATTTTCCTACAATTAATGTTGTATTCAGGCTCTTAAATACCAAATTTTTTTATCAAGTATCAAAAGATACCAAATTCCTTAAGGATAAACTTACCCTCCAATTTCACCTAAAAATTGTGGTATAAACGTTTCCTCAAATTTTCAATTTAAAAAAATTATTTTTTTCCTCCAATTTATACTCTTAAAAATTTGTATAAACATTTCTTCCAATTTTCACTTTTCTCAAACTTCGAATTTAGAAAAAAATAATTTTCCCTCCAATTTATGCTTTAAAAAAGTTGGATAAATGTT
This sequence comes from Picea mariana, assembly GCA_032191745.1. Lineage (NCBI taxonomy): Eukaryota > Viridiplantae > Streptophyta > Pinopsida > Pinales > Pinaceae > Picea > Picea mariana. The sequence continues at coordinate 86,073 of JASDQU010010323.1, read as the reverse complement.
TCTTCTAATTTTCAATTTAAAACATTTTTGCATCTTAAAAAATTGAAGTCCTCTAAACACTTGATTGGATGTCTAAAAACTAAACACTTGATAGGATGAAGCTTGAAATTAATCTAAACTATCTTAAAAATGATATCAATTTATCAATTAATTTACAGTCCTAATGTTAATTTAAAATCCTAATGCTATACATAGGTTGAGGGTAAGGATAACCTAATTCATAAATTTGTCACTCCTCAAGGGTGATTTTTAAAATTGTTTAAGAAAGTAAAGGTAAACTTGGAAATATATCCTTGACCCATTATTGACACTTTCCTCCATCTTGATCTTCTAGTGAAGAGGGTGAAATCTGGAAAATTTATCCTTTTAAGACTATTGATCCATAAACAACATGCTTATGGCTCATCCATCTAATTAACATGTATACTTCTATAGAAATAAAATTGATTCTCATTCTCCCAATTTAAACAATCACTATCAATGAAGAATTCATTAGCCACTAATGAATGAAAGGATTTGCTCTAAATTCAATTTTCGAGCTTGAGATACTTTCTATCATTACAAAGACCATTGCTTAATAGAGGAGACTGTTGTAGGAAAATCTCCCTGCGGAYAGGTAGATCGCCTCTAAGAGCTTGACCTTAACCCTAGATAGAAATATGCTTAACATGGACACTGAATTCCTTTCAAATCTATCTAAACTAATACATGAGAAGGAAAGATAACAAAAGTACCTCTTTATCGACGTTTGTCCCTGCAYGCTCCGAGTTGCGCTCCAATCCCTTACTCCTCGCTGAGTTCTGCAGACAAACAAGATACGACCACTTCCTACTCTATTGATATTAGCCTGAAAACAAATCTATCAATTTAATGATAAGTTCATGTAACATCAGACACAAACTAGAAAGAAACAAGCCAAGCGTATCATATTGATGAGAATAATGACAGCAATACTTAAAATCGTAGATGTGAATGCGATAGCTTCGTCAAGTCCCCTTCGTCTAACCCTTGCTCAAAAGATCCACAACCTGGCTGACAACAGCTTCACTGATCACTTCTCCTTTGGCCGACTATATATTTCCTATGAGATCATAGGTTTCATGCTAGCAATTCTTCCCCCTTTCCACCATCATAGAGCTTGCTTATATAGGTTGAGAGGAGCTTAACTTCTTGAGTTATGTTTAGAACAAGTTGGGAACCTCCTCCTTAGATCAGGGATCTCTTGATGAAACCAAGAATTCGAGTACAACTGCCTCCTAATCTCGAAAAATCCTTTCCTTATTCTCCTCATCGGGCTAACAATTGACCCAGATTAGGGAGTGCTCCTTCAAAAGGGGCATCAGAGCGCTAGAACGCTCCCAGAGAAGCTTAAGGGGAGCGTCGATGCTTTAAAAGTGGGCAACGCTCCTTCAGAGGGGTGAGGAAGCGTTATAACGCTCCATGAGGCCTTATAGGGGGGCGCCAACGCTCCTAAGGCTGTTTCAGAGGAGTGTTCACCCTCAAAACTCTTGATTGGAAGCCCTTTTCAGGTGTTAAGAGTTGTTTGACTCCAGTGAACCAGTTCTCCTTCTTCAAACCAAGCACATAAGATGTTTTAAGTGTCTCCTTAGTGTCGTCATCATGGTAGTATGATTCAACAACATTTGCGACACTTGTAACCAACTTGCGACACTTGCGAAAGTTGTAAGGAAGTTGCAACACTCACGACAATTGAGAGGAATATGCGACACTTATCCAGTTGAGTAATTTTGATGTGTAACAGAGACAAGTGTCCTATGTTGTAATGAAATGAACTCCATTATGGTAGTACTTATAAAATTTAATATTTTCCCATTCTAATTCAAAAAACACACTGTAGTTTATCATTTGAACTGGTGCTCTAAATCTATTTATGGGATGGATGTATACTATGTCATAGCATTCTAAACTTTGTTATGACATACTCTTTCAAATGGGTTGCAAAGTTGCAGTCATTCCTCTACCCAATTGCAAATCATAAGTTAACACTTGACATAACAATAACTATATGTACAGACTATAGTGAACACACATGTTATAGTCGAATGCTCGTGACCAATGGTTTGTTAATACCCCAAATGGCCCTCTATTATATCCATTCAAACAATACCCAAGATTCATAGCAATTTGGGCATACACAATAAAAAGTGAAATCACATTTTCTTTGCTTGTGGGCATAGACAATAAAAAGTGAAATCGCTATGAATATTGGGTATTGTTTGAATGGATATAATAGAGGTTCAAGTGGGATTATCTATATCTATATATTCACATTTGTTTTATTATGAACATATTTGAAAGGAGAGAAGTATAGTATATTCCCACACTCATAAGATTGAGGACATAAGGCGACATTATACCATTACAACAAATGATAAAAACATTTGGAGAATGGGCAATGTAGGATTTGTTTACACCATAATCAATTCACAATCCCTTATATCAGCAATTGATCAATTCACAACCCCTTATACCAGCAATCGAGACAAGTCACTAATTGGATCGAGAGAACCCACCAACATGAAAAACTAATAATTCAAAGAGTTGTTATACAAACCAATGATTTATGACTTAATGAAGTGTTATAGCTAAGAATAGTTTACAAAATTTCAAGCCAATGTGATAGGAAATGAATGATATGCCAAAAGGTCGATGATTCATGTAAACAAATATTTGGCCATACGAAAAGTTCTCAAGTGCATGGTTGTAGCTATCGTTTACAGTCTACTGGAGTGAACAAACAAAGGGACACTTTGTTTCCCATTTCTACTTATTCAAACCAAATTAGTACATTAAACCTATGAATGACATTTTCATGGAAATATGTACACACATAAATACATCAATCAAAACAAACACATAGCCACTAAATGCACCAAAAACACAAAATCTTTTACACTGGAAACCGAAATGGGAAAAAAATCATTTTATGTGGATTTTATTAGGCTAAGGAAATTGTGAAAAGGGATAAGCTACACACATTCTACATATGATCTTTTTCTTCTCTACATCTACATGCCTACCTCCTCTGCTACCACCAAACAATCTCCAATAGTTCTATAAGAAATGGTGCCTCTACTACATACGAAAGATAAGCATTAAATAGGGGCTATGGCATGATCATACTATCCATCTCATGGCTAGAAATGCCATTCTCTATTGGAATAAGTAGCTAGACAACTATTTCTCCTTGGGTTGTAGGTGCAAGTATATATTCTTTCCCCTTGACCTTGACTCTCCAAAATTTATTCTTGGATGTTTTCTTCTTGAGATGGAGTTCTTAGTGAATCCTTGATGCAGGAGCATCGCCAGCTAGTCAACACATCCAACACGCATTTAATGGAGAAAGGGAGAGGCGCAACCCTCTCAATTTTGAAATTCGAAATTTCAATAAATGTTGTAAGGATTTTAATTCCAGATCATGCCTTTGTACAGGTAGTGGTTGAGGTTTCCTTTAATGGTTACTTGCAGCAAGCCCAGGATGTAGTCAAGACTGGGTATCCATTTATGTAATGTAGCTATAGGATCCGCTTTGTGATAGCGATATATCAGAGATGGTGGTTGAGGATAAGCTCATGGGAGCCCTCATTTTGTAATAAAGAAATTAGAGTAGGGAGTTAGGAGGAGAGACCAGAGCAGAGAGGTCTCGAGAGAAAGCTGAGACTTGTTACAGTCCAATCTTTGTAAACATTTGTATAGACATACAGATTAATAGAAAAGTAGTTTTTCCTGCATACTGTGTGTTTGATGTTTACATGTTTTTATGCATTTCATGTTTAAATGCATAATTGGTGAAGTATTTCATAAGTTTCAATTTCTTCTCATCTTTGATTTTATGAGTGCAAGGAGTGCACATAGTCTGCAAGGTGTGTGTTGATAGAGGTAAGGTAAACTCAGGAAATCTCAAGAGGGATAGCATTGAACCTTCATCACCAGGAATGTGCGAGAGTGCACCATAGAACTCTATTTCAATTTATGAGGAAAGGGAAGTGTCAAAGAAAAGACACTCACAGGGTTGCTGGATAATCTGTAGGCTCTGCAAGGTGTGCATCGAGCAGAATAACGCCAAGAGGGTGTGAGGCATTTATTTCCAAGAAACGACCTTGAATCTGAGTTATTCAAAATCTCAGGAACAGTAGGAGTGTGTGAGAGTGGAATTGTTCTAAGTCCATAAGCTCAGAAGATAAAGCACAAGAAGAACATGCACAGAGAAAACCTTTCGAGGTTTTTGAGTTGACAAATCTCAAGAGGAGAAGCGTTTCTATAACGAAGATGAGAGCTAAAGGAACTATGCTCGTAAGAGGAAGAGTCGAAGGTCGAGACCTTCGAGACTTAGAAAATCTTCTAAGTCAAAAATCCAAGAAAGCTCAGGAGGAAGAGCACAACTATCGTTGGATCGGGTAGAGGACAAGATCTGGACCGTTGGAGTCTATGTCCAGGAAACATGAGAAGAGCACATAGGAGAATGGATCTAGGCTGTTAGATCCAGTGCAGAGGATCGATAGCCGTCGAATCCAGAAGAAGGTGCATGAGGTTTAAGCCTCGTAACAACAGAAGGGAGAGGACTCATCAAGTCCTGAAAGCATCGAAACTGTCCATGTTAGAGGGTGCGTGTCAAAGGACCCACATTTTTGGGATTCGAACACTGGGAGATCGAGAGTGAAGAGTCTCCAAAAATCATGAAAGGAGAATTCTCGAAAGGACCAGGACCGTCCATCAAGGAGGACACGTGGCAACTGGTCGACATTTCGTAGAAATCACCGAAAGGAATAGGATCGTCCATCAAGGAGGACACGTGGAAAGTGGTCAAGGTTCAGGGAAAATCCCAAAAGGTTGTGGGTCGTCAATCTAGTTGGATTATGGTCGTCGGTTCAAGAGGAATCTGGACTGTTGATCTCTCAAGGGGGAGATTTCGGTATTTTTTCGTCGGGGAAAACTGAGGGGAGATTCAGTCGACACTCATCCCAAAAATCGTGAAAGGAGAAATCACAATTGAACAAGGATCGTCCATTCAGCGGTATATCTGGATGTTGGTTTTCCAGGGGAAATTTCAGACTTCGGGGATTAGAAGGAGGAGAGGTTGGAGTTTCATCGAAACTTCAAGAACCCCGAAATCGCAATGCACTCATAGGAGTTAGCCCGAGGTCATAGGGAATGATCGCATGGATAGAGGCTAAGGGAGGAGCCAAATCTCGCTAAGCCTTTTCGACATTTTGGGATTCGGGAGTTCGAAGGACCTAGATGTTGGATCATGTTGTCATTGATTCCAATGGTTTTATTGATTGATGTCATTGATTGATTTCAAGTGATTTATTGATGTCAAAGGATTGATTGATTGATGATTGATGTAATCTAATACGTATTGTCCTTGATGAGAATGCATAGATGAAGATGGATCAATGAGTTGTCATTGATACATGATGAAGATGGTGTTAAGGTCCTAACCCGCACATAGGTAGATTAATGTATTCGGATGTAATAAAGGTCAATATTAATAAGACCTTTCTATAAAATAGAATAAGGCGGATGTAAGAAGACCTAATAGAAGCTTCCGCTTCTAGAAGGATCTTCCTCTAGATGCTTCTT